>JAHHZJ010000327.1:0-58207 GCA_021437245.1 Aegilops speltoides
TCTTAATGAATCTCGAGCGTGATGTTACACATATTCATAGCGTGAATACCAAAAGATGTAAAGTTGATAGCGATAGTCCCACATACTTGTGTACTGCCGCCTTGGTCACATTGGTGTCAAGCGCATGAAGAAGCTCCATGTTGATGGACTTTTGGAGTCTCTTGATTACGAATCACTTGGCATGTGCGAACCATGCCTTATGGGCAAAATGACCAAGACTCCGTTCTCGGAACAATGGGCGAGCAACCAACTTCTTGGAAATCATACATCTTGATGTGTGCGGTCCAATGGCGTTGAGGCTCATGGAGGCTATCGTTATGTTCTCACTCTCGCGATGACTTGAGTAGATATGGGTATGTCTACTTGATGAAACACAAATGCGAGACCTTTGAAAAGTTCAAGGAATTGCAGAATGAGGTAGAGAATCAGCGTGACCGAAGATAAAGTTCTTCTGATCGGATCGTGGGGAGAATATTTAAGTCACGAATTTGGTATGCACTACCTTAAGCGTAATGGTGTGTCGAGCGTCGTGTCGCACTCTATTGGATATGGTGCGATCTATGATGTCACTCACCGATTTACCGCTATCATTTTGGGATCGCTCTAGAAGCGGCTACATTCACTTTGTAAGTGCATCTAGTGCCCTTAGTGATTTTGGTGTATTGAAGACTTATAGGTTAAGTGGTGATGAGTTTGTGAGTGTACACAGGTCTATAAGTCTATGAGGAGTTTGATATTCTGAGAGAAAGTCGACCCCTAAAATGAAGTTCTTATTTGAAGACTTTGATATTACGAAGACTTTACGAAGACTTTGAAAGTGAAGAAATTGGTGTGACCTTGAAGACTTGGTATTCATTCGAGGAATATGAAGTGTGAAGACTTTTGTTTTCGTAGTTTCGTTTTCTCTTTCTTGAGTCATAGGAAACACCGTCTTTGTTAAAGAAATTCGAGAAATACTAAGGAAAATTTTCCATGTGATGCTCAACTCAAAATCCTACACCTACCAATCCCTTGAGTGAAGCCATTGGAAATCTCATACTGATTCGGTCAATTTCTTGATGTGAGAGGCAGTTCTTACAGTCCTTGAGGACTTCTTTCTGATTGAGGAGTTAAATTCGTCGGTCTTGAATTGCCTACGATGAGGAACATGATAGCCACGAGAATTTGAAAATCAAATTTCCGACCGTTCTTTGTCTTCTTGTGGCCGTGTCCAAAATATCTTATCCACCTAACGGTCATATCAATTAAGGGCATTTATGTCTTATCATGTCGGGCTGCTCCTAGGCTATAAATAGCCGCCCCTACAACCACTAGTTGGTTGGCTGCTCAGAAGAACTTGACACTTGTCATTTGAGAGCAACCCATCCTCCAGAGGACTTTGGCGAAAATCATCAAGTGAGGAAAATCCCAAAACCAAACCCCACAAACCCAAAGTGATTGAGCATCTTGAAGAAATTGATCTGCGTGGATCCGGCGCATTACCTTTGAAGGCGTGCTTCTTCTAGGCGGTTAGGCGTCAAGGTCTAGAAGCATCAAGAGGAATTGTGGATCGCGAGTGACCAAGTCTATGAAGGTTTGGAAGTCACTGAAGACTTACCACGAGTGATTGGGCCGAGGCTGCATGGTCTTAGTTCAAGGAGAATACGGTGAGGGTGGGTGTCTGAGTTGTGGCTAAGAGGCGGGTGTCGGGGCTGCGTGTCCTCGAGTTTAAATACTCGGCCGCTCAACAGACGTACAAGCGAGGCAGCGGTTGGGCTGGTTTACCAAATCGTTGTCTTCACCAACTAGCTGGTTCTATTTCCTCAACTCTTTCATTTCCTCATTCTTGTGTTGTATGTTGTTCATATCGTGCTTGAAGACTTTGTTGAAGACTTTCACAAATTCCTCAGTTCAATTTCTTGATCTCTTATCTTCATCTTGTTATCTGTGTTTACGCTTTACGTACTCTGTTCTAGTCTTCATTTCATCATGATGACTATGTTTGTATCTGTTATGTTTACCTCTGAGTACTTATTCATTGCAAATAGTTCTTGCTAAGGAATTTCCTCACGGCAAATTCCTCGATGAAGAATTCATAAAATCGCCTATTCACCCCCCTCTAGTCGACATAGCGCACTTTCAATTGGTATCGAGCTAGGTACTCCTTGTTACGTGTGATTTTAGTTTAACTTTGGAGTTTTAGTTATGTCGATCGCGGTATGAAGAAAGTGACATGCCCTATCTTTGGCGGTCATGATTATCCCAAGTGGAAGGCCATGATGAGAAGCGCCTCATGGCAAAGAACGACAAGTTGTGGACCGTCTTGAGATTGGTCTTCTTGATCTATGCAAGATGGCGAATCTTGATGATATTACATAAGTACACTCGACTTGACATCATAGCGAAGGATATCATCTGCTCCTGCCTATCTAGAGATCAATTGAGGCGAATTATGCATCTTGGCAATTCAAAGCTCATCGGGACCGAATCTCGATGTCTATGAAGGTCATCGAACTCATCATGATCCCTGGTTTGAGGACTTCAGGAATCTCTCAAAGCGATGACTTCGAGCGGAATTATCATCGTTTGCATCTTGTCTCATGGCAAGCGGTGGTGAGGAAACCGAATGCTCCTCATCCGAGTCTTGTGATGATGAATCTGATAATGATGAATCTGACAATGATGAATCTAATGATGATATTGAATCCAGCTATACCAAACTTATTTGCATTGCCACTAAACAACAAACATCGTTAGAACAAACTCAAGATATGCTAGAAAAAAGTGATAATATGTTGCGCAAAGAAATGGATCAGTCAAAAGCATTGGGTGAATGTCTTCAGAGAATTCACTTCAAGTTTGACGCCCTTCAAGATCAACATAATGCCCTCTTGACTGATCACGAGAAGCTTTCTCTTGAATCTCTTCAAAGAAAAGTAGATCTTGAAAAGCTAAGGGTGTGTTATGAAGATCTTCAGAAGGAGCGCGATTCATTACTAGCTCAACAAATCAGCGCTTCTCAAGAAGAATTTGTTTCCCCATGCTTAAAGTGCATTGAACGTGAATCGCTAATTCTTCACAGAATGTTCAAATGCTTCAAATGTTACAAATTCTTCATCGCCTCTGCTATCACTAATTCCTCATCGAGGACATTGCTAGTATCCTTGACAATGCGGGCTGAAGGAATTGTACATGACGAGGCATGTACAAAAGCCTCAAAGGGCATTAGACACTTTGTGATGTGCTCAGCGAGATCCTCAGCGAAACCGTAGGAAGAGGTATTGCCTTTGAGAGGAAACTCAATCTTGATGGAACATATTGGGCTTTGAAGTACCCCAAAACCTCATGGGTTCTGCAAAGGGACCTCGAGTTGATCCATCTAACTTATCTGGCTTTACATGTGAATCTCTTCATTCTTGATGAGTCTCTTGACTTCAACTATAAACTGTTCAAAAATCAGAATGGTGAAGTATTTGCTAGATATGTTGGCACTAAGCTGCGAGAGCGGTTCCCCTATGAAGAAAATCCGGGTTCCCAAAAGTTGTGTCGAAAGTCTTCAGGTGAATGTCCTCATGACACCACAGTGAAGAATAGGAACCCCGGATCAAATTCTTCATATGGACCAAATTCTTCATATGGATCCAAGTCCTCATATGGACCAAATTCTCCACGAGGATCAAATTCCTCATGGATCAAAGTCCTCATATGATTATAATCGTGCTAACAACTCTGTCTCATGAGGTAGAGCTAAGGGCTATGAATATGTGCATTATTCTTCAAACCATTATGTTCATAAGTCCTCGAAGAATTACTACCTTATTCATTTCTTACTCTAACCCTCTCAATGAAGAGAAATGGTTTGGCATCTTTGCCACCTTTCTCACATGGTGCTTTCATGAGGATGATGAACTCTTTGCCACCCCTCGGATGTGGGTGGTGAAGAAAAAGAACTAATCTCTTCTGCGGTCGAGGTCTCGGGCGTGCTCGAGCGTCTGAAGAATTTCTTTGAGGGACGACAAAATATGCTGAAAGGGCTTGAGCAAATCATGATGAAATGAACTTTCATTTCACGTCCTCATCTTGCTATATCATTTCTGGCTTGATGAAATTCATCGATGAACTTGATATCATGTTCTTCTTGATGAAGCATATGAGATTATAGCTACACTAATTCATCTGCGGGATGATCAACCCAAAACCTTTGAATGGGTCCTCGATAGTGGATGTACAAATCACATATTTGGTGACAAGAATCTATTGATGGATGCTCCTTATCACCGTCAGAAGCATATCATCTTCTTGACAAAGGCAAAAGTGATTGGGTCTTGGTAAGGTTGCTATCTCTAAGGATAAGCACATGGAGAAAGTCATGCTTGTTGAGTCCTTAGGATACAATCTCATGTCGGTCTCAATGCTTTGTGATCTTGATATGGTTGTTGTCTTTGGCTAATATCATTGTGTTGTGATTAGAACCAATTCCAAAGTCTTGAAGGCTTTAGGAGAGGAGATCTGTATATTGTTGATTTCTCTTGGACCACACCAGCCGTGTGCTACTTGCTAAAGGAAGGCTGGCTATGGCATGACTTGGTCACGCGAGGCATGAGGAATTTGAACACGCTTGCGAAGAAGAAGCATGTCATTGGCATTGAGAATGTCAAATTCCTCAAGGATCACTTATCACGAACATGTGAAGCGGAAAAATGACCAAGGCCAAGCATCCGGCAAAGACTATCATGACCACTACCGTCCATTTGAATTGCTTCACATGGACCTCTTGGACCTAATCATTACTCAGCGGTCACTAATGATGCATCTCTATATGGTTTTGTCATTGTTGATGATTATTCTCGATATACATGGGTACACATTGTTGCTTACAAACATGAAGTGCGGGAAGTCTTCAAGCGATTTTCCTCGAGGGCTTGACCAACTTTGGTGTGAAGATCAAGCATATCGAAGTGACAATGGGCCGAGTTCAAAATTCGGTCTTGATGCCTATCTTGATGAACTTGGTATTACTCATGAATTATCTGCTCCTTATACTCCTCGGCAAAATGGCGTCCAAAACGAGAACTCTTGTTGAGATGGCTCGCACTATGCTTGATGAATACAAAAGCGCCTCGGCGTTTTTGGATTGATACAATTAATCTTGCTTGCCACATCATCAGCAGTATATCTTCACAAATTCTTCAAGAAGGCGCATATGAACTCCTCGCGACAAGAAACCCAATGTGAGTTATTTCAAAGTCTTGATTGCTAAATGTTGGATTAGAGATCCTCACCACAACTCTAAATTTGCACGAAAGCACATGAAGGTTTATGCTTGGTTACGGAAAGGACTCGCACACCTCTGAGTCTTCAACATTGTTCTTCACAAGATTGTTGACCTTTGTAGATGTGCGGTTCGATGAAACTAATGGCTGCAAAGAGCACCTACATACATGTTAGATGAACAAGCACACGAGGATGCTATCAAGCTCAAAGCAGCGAGGATGTCATTCCTCTTGAAGAATCTGGTGAAGAATTCATTCTTGTTCATGAAGAGCGTCGGTGATGCACTGAAGAACATGATGAGGAAAATGGTCTTGAAGAAAATCTTGATCAAAATCCTCGGCGACAACCAACTCATCCGCAGCGTTGCAAAAGAAGTGCAAGTGGGAAGATCATCGATGACATTAGCGCACGAGGTCCTCTCACCCGCTCAAAAGCCTCACACTTATCTAACTTTTGTGGGCACTATGCTTTTGTCTCTATCACGAGTCCACTAAGGTAGATGAAGCATTTACGGGCGGAATGGATTAGGGCTATGCAAGAAGAATTACATCTGTTCGAGCTGAACAATGTGCAGGAATTGGTCGATCACCCGGATCCTCATAAACATAATATCATTGGCACAAAGTGGATCTACGCAACAAGCAAGATGAAAATGGCCTTGTTGTGAGGAATAAAGCACGACTAGTAGCTCAAGGCTACACACGAGTTGAAGGAATTGATTTTGATGAAACTTTTGCACTGTTGCTAGACTTGAGGCTATTAGCATTTACTTGCCTATGCTAACCATCATGATATCATCTTATATCAAATGGATGTGAAAAGTGCATTCCTCAATGGTAAGCTTGAGGAAGAAGTATATGTTGCTCAACCCCAGGTTTTGAAGATCCCAAGAATCGACAAAGTCTTGAGACTAAATAAGGCTCTCTATGGCCTCAAGCAAGCCCCTCGGGCGTGGTATGATACATTGAAGGAATTCTTCGTGAAGAATGGCTTCACACCAGTTCACTCGATCCTACTCTATTTACTAAATCATATGATGGTGAACTGTTTGTGTGCCAAATATATGTTGATGATATTATCTTTGGCTGTACTAACCAGCGATATAGTGATGAATTTGCCTATATGATGAGTGAAGAATATCAAATGTCTATGATGGGAGAGTTGAAATTCTTCTTAGGTCTTCAAATTTGTCGGACGCAATGGCATATTCATATCTCGGAGAAATACCTCAAAGATGTCTTGAGGAAATTCGGCATGCAAGATTGCAAAGCGTCAAAATTCCTATGCCCACAAATGGTCATCTATGCCTTGATGAAAATGGTATTGACTTGATCACAAGGTATACGCTCCATGATTGGTTCTTTATTGTACCTATGTGCATCTAGGCGGATATAATGCTTAGTGTTTGCATGTGTGCCCGATTTCAAAGCTGCATCGAAGGAATCACACCATAAAGCTGTGAAGCATATTCTTGATATCTAGCTCACACACCAACACTAGGATTATGGTACCCCAAGGGCTCTGCTTTTGATCTCATTGGATATTACGACTCGACTATCTTTGGTGATCGTGTGGACCATAAGTCAACATCGGCACTTGTCATTTCCTCGGACGATCTTTGTCTGCATTGGTCCTCGAAGAAAGCAGGCGCGTATCCTTTCTCTTCTTTGAAGCTGAATATATTCTTCTTTGGGTCATGTTGTGCTCAAGCTGCTTTGGATGAAGCAAACCCTCAAGGACTATGGCGTCAGCGTGAAGAATGTGCCTCTCCTCTGCGACAATGAGAGTGCCATCAAGATTGCTCACAACCAGATTCGGCACTCTAAGACTAAGCACATCAGTTGTCATCATTTTCTTCGTGATCATGTGTTGAAGGCGATATCTCCATCGAGCATGTGAAGGCGAAGAACAGTGGCTGATATCTTCACCAAGCCCTTGGATGAGAAGAGATTTAGCAAGTTGCGGTGTGAGCTAAATATCTTAGAATCTTGAATGTTCTTTGAAAAGGACACACATCCTAACCCTTATGCATAATTGATGACTTAGATGTGCAACACATGAAGAAACGTTGTTCCTCAATCAATGAAGAATAACACTCTAAGTGTGAAGAAATCAATGAAGAATTTGATTCTCGAGAACCCTCGACAATTTATGCGATTATGAAATCATCATTCTTATCTGATGAGATTCATACCACAAAAGTTGAAAATCTTCAATTTGAGTTTTCCTCATTTTGAAATTCCTCAAATTTTCAATTCTTCAACTTTGCAAAATCTTGATATATTATATCGTCATTCTTCATTATATATATATATATATGGGTTTATGTCCTCTATGCATTCACTTATTGCTAATTCTTCAAGTTGCGATTTACGCTAAGTGAATGTGATCGGACCCTTCCCTCTATGCTATACTCAATCCAATCTATTCACAAATTCTTCATATGCGTTCTATTTGAAACTCGTTCAAAGTCTTCCTTTGGTCCTTGTCAATTTGAAGAAATTGCGAGCGAAACTTTTAACAAATCTTATCCAAATTTTCGGTTTTACCGCTCAAACCGTTCCGCATCCCACGATGTATTAGTTTAATCACCCACGATCTTACGATCTTATCGCACGATGCGTGGGTGACACGCGTCGCGTGAAGGAGAAAAGGCGGGGGCATGTTAGTCCAAAATCTTGAGCGAACAGTTTTTCATCGTGGCTATAAATACCCTTTACCCTCCTCACTTCATTTACTCCGCTCGTCGTTGTCTCTCGCTCGAGCTCTCCTCAAACCCTAAGCCGCTTCTCCATCGCGCCGCTACTCCATCGCCGCCCGGTGAGGAAAAGCTTCTTGCCTTGACCTCGTCGCCGTCGTACTCGCGCGATTGCGGAAATCTTCACTCCGCCGCCGCCGTAGTCATCTTCCTCTGCCGAGTTAGGGTGTGGAAGATCTAACAACGAACTTCTCTCTGATTCATCTCTGTTTGTCGTGTTCTTGATTCGGGTAATTAAAAGTCACTTTTATTACTCGCGTTGATTCTCAAATCTTTACGAAAATCTTCAAAGGTGTTTTACTCTTCAAAATCCTCACATATGAACACCTCACACACTATATGTTCTTGATTTATCTCTCTAAGCATTCATTTCTTCAAGATTCCTCAATTGTGCGGATTTTCGATCTGTACAACTCTGGAACCTAAGACAAAGCAGCTTAGTGAAATTCCTCAAGGCTCAAGCTGGTCAAATTCCTCAAAACTTGCTTCTTTTGAAAAATCTTACGAGAGCATATGACCTCTCCAAATTCCTCGCACCTACACTCTGTTCACGGTACTCATGTCATTCTTTGAATCACTAGGTTCTCATCAACTTAACTCATTTGCAGCGTTCCTTGAAGAAAAACTGCATACTTCTTGAGTGCTCTATTGTTCAAATTCCTCACTGAAGAAAATGGTGAAGGAAAGAGACCATAGAAAGGAGGAAAAAAGCGGAAGTCATGGTTGCTTTTGAAATTCTGATGAAATATACAAAGATTATCTTTTGATGAAGCCAAATTTGGCAAGAAACCAAGAACCGGTATAAAGTGCGCATACAAAGAATAGAAAGGAGATGGGCACGAGAATGGCGTGAATATCGCTATGTCACTCCAAAGTACATGAAGAAATTAGCCTTGAATCCTCCATGCCCAAGAGCTCCTTGGCTTTGGCCAAATTCTTGATCCCACTAGCGTCAAGCGTGGTGAAGATTTTCTGAAGAATGGTCTAGGCGCCAAGCCAAATTGGCAAGACAAGCCAAGGAGGCGGTGAGGAAATTCAATGAGGATCTGCTGCTGCTGCTGCTGCTTGCTTGAGACCTCGGTCAAACCAAGAAATCAATGCCAAAGAAGCTGCTGCATAAGCCAAGTGCTTCACCATCAGCGCCCTCACGGCCCAGTTCCTCGGTAGTGCCCTCACGGCAAATTCCTCGGACTCTGCTGTTCATTCAAAATCCTCGCAACTCCTCCAAGTCCTCAACACTGTGCATCTTGCAACTTGTCAAAGGACTCAAGGATTCTCCATTATACGGTGTTTTAGCAAGTTCCTCATTTGCACCAATGTCCTCATTAGGCCCCACTCTGCTGAAGACAAAAGCAGCGGTGGGGCGGTCCTCGGCCAAGTCAGAAGAAGAAACAGAGTTGCATTCAAGCGTTCCCTCGATGATGAGGCCTCGATGAAGAACTTGAAGAAATCATCGAGCAGGAGACAACCAAGGCCGCTAGAGCCAAAGGAACAAGTGTACCTCGCTTTTGGATCCAAAGAAGATCCTAGACTTCATTGACTTATGGCATAAGGATCCAAATACTCCTCTTAGGATCTGCCTCGACTCTGGTCAAAGTCACATCTTGAACCATTTCATCTCTGAAGAAATGGAAATTTGAAAAGGCTCATGAATTAAAAGAGCAAAAGCAAGAAAGAGAAGCTTACGAGGAAAAACATCATCAACTTGTCTCTGAAGAACTTCTCAAAGCTCAATCGAAATCAAGCACTTAGCAAGGATTTTGATGCTTACAATCTTGATTGGCAAGGAGCCAAGGTGAGATTAAATCAATTTGATGAAGAGAATGTCAAGCTATTGCAGCTTCATCGCAACAAGAAGATCCTCGAGTGAAGAATCTGCTCTCATTTCTTTGAAAACATACCGACCTCTTGATGACTTTCAGCGTCTTGATGAGAATATAAGTTCGAGGCTGATGACTCCATTCGGCCCATTGAAGAAATTCCCGGGGCATCCACTAGTAGTGCGCTGAAGAATCTAAAGAAATAGGACAATTGCACCCGTTGTGCTGAAAAAATATACCACAATCCTCGGCTTCTCGCGCCAACACCAACTCAATTCTTCCATACGCCTATGAAGTGAAGAAGACAAAAGGCTCTGAGCGAGCTGCGGTGAAAAAAGGAAGGCATCAATTCGTCAAATTCTTGACTGCGAAGAAATTGAAGCCAATGACCAGCTCGATTGAAAATCCTATCGATGCCATTCCCATTTCATCCATGTCATCAGAAATTGTTCCTTTGGAGAAGAATACACGATTCCAAGCGGATCGATGAAGAAAATCAATCATTGCTACTTGAGCAGCTTGATGAAGAAATTGATGTGGAAGCGTTCCCTTCAACTCTGTTGCTTCCTCACCGTGCCTCGGTTCACGGTGAAGAGCGGGCTCGAGAAAAATTGAAAAAGAGGATGAAGATGTGGATATTGGGTGCACTACACGGTGATGAATGATGACTTTTGGGAAAATCGGCATCCCAATACTCCTCTCTTCACTCCGCTTCAACAAGTTCCTCGGTCCCAACTTCAAGCTGTTCAAATGGGCTCTGAAGAAACTCATCCCACATCATCATTCATGAAGAGATTCTAGCCACTAATCTTTGAAGAACCAAGCTGCTGATCCTCAAAGCTGCACAAGGAGAGGAACCAGAAATTCCTCGACTGAAGAACTGAGATTGCGATTCACGAGGTTGTGCTTCAAATAACAGATATTCCTCTGCCCAAGCCAAAGAATCCATTTTCAAGCAAGCAAAAGTTCAAGGATGAAGACTTCTTTTCTGAGCATGTGTTCTTCACTGCCTTCAATCCTTATGACTCTGCTCGAATGAGGAAGAGACGCTTCTGGACTCCAACACAAGCAAATTTCTATTCCTCAGTACTATTCGACAAGGACAAGATCTTGACCATGAGCATATTCCTCATGTTGATATGGAATCTCTGCCGTGCTTGAGCGGTACTCCGTGTTCTTCACGATGCGGGACTCTTGAATTTCTGCTGCGATATATGTGATTGGAATGAAGAACTCATTCTTGAGTTCTATGCCACTTTGCATATCACGGAGATCTTTGAAGACATCAACTCATGGGTTGGATTGGATGGTGAAAATACTCACTACAAGGCACCGACAACTGAATTTCTTCGTGTCCTTCCTCTTGATCCTCCCCATGAATCTGCTCGTTGCCTCTACAATGAGCGTGGTGTGTGATCACTTCATGCAATCTTGATGAAGCCTTTGAAGCGAGGCCAAGCCCCTCGAACCAAATTCCTCGTCAAGGTTTGCTCTATGTGCCTCGGGTGTGTATCGAGAATCTTGGCGAAGACTATGAGTCCAATCAAAGGCCACGACTCAAATGATGAAGATGTTGTTGGCATCATGAAGAACATGCTTTTCAATATCATTCATGGCGTTCGATCAACTTCCATGATTTCTTCATGAGGACTCGGCCAATATTGCAATGTCACCTTTTGAAATTTGAAGCCATATCGCCTTGGATCATGAGATTCATAAGGGCAAGATCTTCCTTTGAACTACAAAGGTGACACTATGAATCATGGTAGCCTCTTGCCGCCCATTGAAGTCCTCAAGCGACCAATTTCATCATCGATGACAAGGGCAAAGCAGCTCTTGTGATTGATGAAGGCACTTTCGTCCATTGGATGGTCAATTTAAAGCTGCATCTTATTCCACCAATGGCGACTACGCAACGCATAATCTTGCCGCAAATACCTCAACCAAGAAACAGCCTCAAGCCCACGGCACCGGGGTGATGGTGATCGTGAGTTACTCCTCGGTCTTCATCGGAAGGTTGATCGCAATCAGAAATGGGTCAGCGCCAATTTGCTGCAATTCTTCACAATATGACCTCAACACATAATGCGGTGAAGAAAAATCAGTACTATTTACATGAAACCCTCAACCGCTTTGGGCTATTCGAATCATGTCTACTCAGCGGAAGAATTGAAGACTATGGGTCTTGAGGAAGCTTATTGGTGATGCGCACCACCTCGAAGAAATTCAAGAGAGTCAAAGTTCTGATTTGGTGGCGGCTCTTATTCTTCATTAATGGCCCGATGAATGTGAAGACTTGGGCGACAACTGCGGCGGGCCCTACTTCAACAACCAACCCGATAATATGGCGCTCCTCCATCGACTTGAATATGTTGAGGCGTTAGTCCTCGATTCGATCCTTTTGGTCATTTGATGACTGTAGGATCGAAAGTATGTCTAGAGGGGGGTGATTAGACTACTTGTCAAAATAAAAATTCTGCCTTTTGACAAAGAACAGTTTTAGCGATTCACAATTATGATCAAGTCAAGCATCACCCTACACATGCAATTCTAGAGTATAGGCAGCGGAAAGTAAATTGCACATGTAGTAAAGAGAGGTGGAGAAGAGCAAGCGCAATTTTGGAGAGCGGTGATTTTTCCGTGGTTCCGATAGGTGGTGCTATCGTACATCCACGTTGATGGAGACTTCAACCCACGGAGGGTAATGGCTGCGAGAGTCCACGGAGGCTCCACCCACGAAGGGTCCACGAAGAAGCAACCTTGTCTATTCCATCATGGCCTCGTCCACGGAGGACTAGCCTTACTCGGGGTAGATCTTCATGAAGTAAGCGATCTCCTTGCCCTTACAAACTTCTTGGTTCAACTCCACATCTCGGTGGAGGCTCCCAGCGACACCTAACCAATCTAGGAGGCACCACCCTCCAAAAGGTAATAGATGTTGTAGATGATGATGAACTCCTTGCTCTTGTGCTTCAAATGATAATCTCCCCAACACTCAACTCTCCTCCTTGATTTGGCTGTGGTGGAAGAAAGGATTGAGTGGAAAGCAACTTGGGAAGGCTAGAGATCAAGCTTCATATGGTGGGAGTGGAGCAACTTGATCTCAACACAAGGGTAGGTAGTTCTCTTCTCAGAAATGTAAGGTAGGAGTGGTAGTTCTTTCTGATGGCTCTCTCCACGAATGAAGAGGGGGTGGAGGGGTATAAATAGCCTCCACAAAATCCAACCGTTACACACATTTGAGCAATCTCGGTGGGACCGAAGTGGACAACTCGGTGAGACCGAAAGTTCAAATAATGTGAGCGTTGGGATTTTAGTGGGACCGAATATACAATCTCGGTTAGTCCGATTCTTGCAATGACACGAGCATGCCATTCTCGGTGGGACCGACTTCATCATCTCGGTGACACCGATTTGATCTGAAGATTCTGAAACTTAGCAACTCATGTTTGGTGAGACCGAGTTCGAATCGGAAAATCCGAGTTTACTAGGGTTTGGCTTATGGTGAGGTGGTTCATCTCGGTGTGGTGAGTTTGGAATATCGGTGGGACCGAGACTACTTATGAGTGTCTATGGCGGTGAAAGTTGTTGATAGTTTAGGAGATGTATCACTAAGCACTTGAGCGACGGATCATCATCATAACCTCATCCCTTTTAATAGTATTGGCTTTTCCTATGGACTCAATGTGATCTTGGATCACTAAACTAAAAATGGAGTCTTGAGCTTTTGCCAATGCTTGCCTTAGCATTTTGGGGGTCCACTTCTTGATCCTTGCCATACCCATATCCTTGAACTCTCGAAATGATTCTCAAGTAACTATTAGTTCAATGATATATATGTTGTTATTAATTACCAAAACCACCGGGGATTAGTTGCACTTTCAATCTCCCCTTTTTGGTAATTGATGACAACATATAGATCAAAACCGACAAAGGATATAATCAATGAATAATATAAATAAGCTTTGAGAAGTATGTGATAAGCAAGAGCTCCCCTAAATTTGTGCATTATTTAAGATTTGCGTTTGAATGCAAATGCACAATCGATTAGGATCATGGGTCACTCTTCCATGTCACATACATCTTGGTGGGCGCACAAAATGATAAGAATGAGCAGCATGCACCCAATCACCAAGACATGAGTAAATGGTCATACGAGATAGGAATGGCATATGATAAGCATTAAGCACACATTAAAGCATAATGCGACCAAGCACTCATTAAGGTAGAAACAAGCGGAGTATCAAACACCTTTGAATGTCTCGAAAACCAAAAGTATCTCAAAGAGACCGCAAAAAAACGAAAGAGCAAAAGCGCAAAACACAACACTCTCTCTCTCGAAGCCCTATGATCTATACAATTTCTCCCCTTTGGCAACAAGTTACCAAAAAGTTCGAAAAAGCATAGAGCTAAGCGTCACTAGTGGACTCTCTTGGCGGCTCCGTCTGCAGGTTGATGTCGGAGTGGATATAGCTGCATCTGCGAAACTTGGTGATGTTTGTCTTTGGTGGAGTGGACCTTTGGGCTGGAGCTGGAGTAGAACAGCTTCTTTGGAGCTGTGGGAGAGTCTTTGAAGCTGTAGTCACTGGTGTCGATCCTTTGGAATAGCGGTGATCGGGATCCTTTGTGGGAGCTGGGGCGATGCTGTCGATGAGAATCTGGACTAAGTCATCCTGCAACTCACACATAAGCTCTGCCTTCTCTGCTTTGCTTCCTCAATATCTGCCTCGAGCTTGTTGGCGGTCACTTGTACTTGATCGACTTCACGTCGAGGCGTGGATCTTGTCGTCAACAATCCTCTCTAAGCTCTCTGAGGCTGTTCAATCTGGCGGCGTTGTTCAATCCTTTGAGTAGCTTCAAGAATTTGCTCTCAAAACTCTTTGGTTTAGGCTGCTGCTGCTCTTTGCTTCCTTGTCGACTTTGGCTTTCTTAGCGACTTGCGATCTTGGCTTGACCTTCAGCGGATGTGGGATCCTCCTCATCCATCACAACAACATTGTCTTCATGCTAGGGCTGCAGCGGTAAATGTTCTCTATCCAACAAGAATGTGCCGTGCCAAACTTGGCATTGATAAGCATCTGAATCTGCGGGGCAAATCCACACGACCTTTTGTGGTCATTGCTTTGTCCTCTTAATGGTCTCTACCATCAAGTCCATCACCTTGAAAGGTGCTCTCTCATCAAGTATGTGCAGCATGTTGATAGAGTATCCTCGATCATGCGATCATCTCGACTTGGGCATCAAGGTATGCCTCAAAATGGTATTAGTGGTAGGTAAGCCTGCTGGAGATATCTTGAGTGAGCTTCCATTCCCAAATCCTCTGCTGGAACCTCTTTGTACATGTTTTTCATGGATTCATGATTCTTCTTTGGAATCCCATATACATCAATATCATCTTCTCGTTGCCTTTGGAGCATTGAATTTCTGCCCATTCTTCAATTGAAGAAGAAAACCTTTGACCTTGATCATCCACATAATCTTTCCATCGGGGTAGAAGTGTGTGTGGCATAAAATTGCATTATCATCTCATCGTTCCAAGCTGGTCAATTTCGACCTACAAAATCTGCAACTCCACATGCGGTGAAACTTTCATGCACATGTGGAAAGAAGTCTCTGTGCTCTTATTTGTCAATGTACTTCCGGTCAACATATCGGTGTCTGCGACTATGGGCTTCTTGTCCATCGGCACGGTCTCATAGAAATCCTGTTGCTCTCGGTGTGAAATCTGGGATCTCTGCTGTTCTTCTCCTCACGGCATATGGATGGTTTGTCTCCATAGCTTTGAGACCTTTATCTTTCCTTGCCTTCATATCCTCGGCTTGAGGATGAGCATCATTATGGAGTGGCGGTTTTGGGCGAAGTTTGACAATACTGGTCCTTCATCGTCGAGACTCAGTGGTGGCACATCATCCTTGTTCTTTTGAAGCTGGAATGTTTCGATGGTCCTCTTGGGCTTGGCGGCGGGTTTGGCTTGGAGCTGCCTTTCTTTGGAAGCAATTTCTTGGGCTTTGATGTGGCTCCGGCCTTAATGGCATCACCCATGAGCTTGACACGAGGAGGAGGCTGGGGTGCTTCCTCATCCTCATCCTCTCGGCTGCATGCATGAGGATCAATATACATATCTGCTCTAGCTCGACATGCACTATCCTCTTTCTCTTGGTGGTTTCTTCACTTTGCTTGCAGTTGCCTCTCCCAAATTTAGCTTCTTAGCAACAATTGGTTGCTTGACTTTCTTTGGTGCCCTTCTTAGATTGTTGATCTTGTTGCTCTTTGGCAACAACCTTCCTTTAGGCTTTGAGGTCACCTCTTCCTCAACAACAAAATCTGAATCCTCATCATCTGAATTCCTCTTCTTTCTAGCTCTGGTGGCTGGGAGGCATGCCACTTGGTGTACTCCTCTCACCATCATCGGATGAGCTACTAGGATTAGGACTAGTGCTGCCTCTGGAATATACGCAATGGGTGTCTCGACCTGTTCTCACTTTGTCACTTGGCATCGACATGGTGACAACTTTGTGAATAGATAAGGTGTAGGCGGAGAAGAAGAGTCATCACAAAATGCAGAAGTTTTGCAAAAAAAATGAGTTCAAATTCTAGTATTAAGTTTTCACAGAAGACATTTCGTTCGGACCGAGTTTAAGGTTGGTGAATCCGAAGTGTTAAGCCTAAGCTTGGCACACCACTTTCGGTTTGACGAAGTGGGTTTCGATCTGCCGAAAACACTAGGGTTTCACAGAATCTTCATTTCGGTCACACCGATTTTGCACAACTTCGGTTGGACGAAAAGTGCGATCAATGGCCATAGGCCAAATCGGTCATCTTGAAAATATAAAATCGGTCTCACGAGATGTGTTCATGAAACCTAACCTAAAACTTTTACTCGAATCTAGTTCAAGCGAACCAATCTGGTGGATAGGAGGATTTCAATCGTGGCAAGATACTAGGCAATCAAGCGTGCATTGAATCGGAGATGGGAGCACGAGTGGGATCAAAACTCACCCTAACTTGGTGGAGTTTTCTCTGGCTAACAGCGGAGAGAGATGGCCGTTGGCGGCGGAGACCACTGGCGGCGCCTGACGGCAACAGCGGCGATCCGGAGACCAAGGAGGCGGCGGCTAAGGGTGTGGGGCGAAAGCGTTTGAAGGAGGAATCAGCAGCGCGCCCTGGAATATATACCCCTTCGGTGTCGGTGGGACGAGTTGTAAAACTTCGGTGGCACGAATGGATAACTGCTAAGCGATTATGCACTTGATCCGCCGAAAATCACAACTTCGGTTTCACGAGATGAAAACCTAGATCAATCTAAATGCTTTCGGTTCGACCGAGTTTGAGTGAGTTAGTGACCAAAATCAATTAGAAGGTTTTGGAAATTAGCCCTTGACGGATCGGTGGCTCAGAGTGCTCCTCACGGAGGGTCGAAAATGACTTGTTCAAAATTTGTGATGTAAGCATGAATAGAATTTGAGACAAGAAAGCATAGATAGCTAGGGGAGGTACTTAGGCATTCTTGTCCATCCATTTGGTCGAGAAAAATCAAAGCGACCAAAACAACAAATGGATGTCCTCGAATGGATAAAATCATGCATCAACATGCTCACACAATAAGATAGCAAATGAAATATGTGTCAAACATGCACAAACAAAACTCTAGCAACTAACACACAATTTGGCGATGACTAGGTCATCTTTATATGAGTATATTGACTTAGGAGCCAAATGAGAACATTTGATCATAGGTCATACTCATCGTTTAAGCACAAGTGGGGTTACCACTTTTACATAAAGCATTGATGTGTTCACATCATTTGAAGATGCTTTAGCTCAATTTTTAAACAAAGCTCCCCTAGATGTGAGAACCCTTTTAAAGGGTCAAACTAACCTTGGGTTGTCTTAGAAGACTTCATGTAGATGTTGAAGATGTGGATGCTCAATGTTGATGGAGATCATCAAGAGTTGGGAGCTATCCTTTGGATTCGGGCACTTTCAATACCTACATGGGTTAGTCCCACAAGGAACAAACAAGGATATCCATGGACATAGATTGAAGTTCACAATAGATGATGTCCATGAAAGCAATGATTACCTTGTCCTTGACTTACCAACAAGAGGGTTTGTGACTCCATGAACTAGTGCGATGTGGAAGTTGATTGCACAAGTTTTGCCAAAATGAATGTGAGTGAAGTATGTTGGCGGAGTCACCCTCAAGAACTTTCTAGTTCTTCTTCTTGGGATCCACATCATCTTGATGGGAATCCTTGGGGTAGTAGTTGAGCTTGTGAAGTAGAACTTGGCGTTTCCTTGGGAACCCACTTGACCATGGCTTGGGTGCTTCAACAAATGCATCAATCTCCTCTTGAAGCTTGTCCTTGCCTTTTAGCTTGTGGTCTTGTGGTGGAAGGTCATCTTGAGCTTGTTCCACATTGGAAGAAGTAGGATCATACTTCTCCTTTTGAGGAACAAAGCGTGGAGTAGGATATTGACCTTCTTCCCATTCAACGCCTCGGCGTTGAACTTTCGCTCAAAACCAATTCCTTGATTCTTCGGTGCCTTCCTTGCTTGCGAACAATTTCCTCAAAGTTCTTGCTTCGGCAAGGCTCTTGTAGACACCTTTCTCTATGATCCTTTCAATAAACTATTCTCTTGCTCAAGTGTAACTTGGCTTGAAACATTGTTAGTGGAATCAAGAGAACTACTAGAAGCAACAACATTGGATTTAGCATGGTTATTATTACTGCTAGAGGAAGAATTTTTCTTATGCTTGTCATGCTTAGTCTTAATGGGTGGCAAGAAATTAGACAAGAGAAGTCGTTTGGCAAGATATGAAGAACTCTTCTTTGAAGATCGTCATTGATTGCTTTTAGAAACTCATGTTCTTGCTCTAGAGTGAGCTTCTCGAGCGTAGCTTCTCATGAGATCTTAGGAGCTCTCTATGATCTTCTTGAGTTGTTTCATGAGCTAACTTAAGAGTGTTTAGTTCTTTAGTTAGGCGCTCAATCTCCTTCATAGCATTGTCATTCGACTCTTCTCGACTATAAAGACTACTAGCATGTTCATCGTTACTAGGCTCCTTTGGATTTATCATGCAAGAGCTCATCTTCACCAAGCAAGTCATCCTCATCACTATCAAAGTCAATGAATTCAGGGTGTGATACCTTGGGGCCTTTAGACATGAAGCATCTTCCAATTCCCTCATTTGGTGAATCAAGTAAGTCGTAGGAGTTGGAGTTGGAGGATCTGAGAGCAAGACCGGCAACACCTTCATCTTGGTTGTAGTCGGAGTTGGAGTGATAGCTTCCTTTGGATTGATTGTCGGTCGGGCGGAGACCCATTCACCTACATGAGCTTGATGTTTTCTTCTTGTGTAGCTCCTTGATGACTTGTCTTTCCTCTCCGAATCCTTGCTTCTCGAGAGGGTCTTCGTTCATAACGATCATCTCTGCTCCTTCTCTCTTTCGAGGTGACTCATCTCTTGAGCTTCTTCTTCTTGGAATTCTTCTCTTCTCTTGTGGGGAGCCGTACACTCATTTGAGTAGTGTCGGGTCTTCCACAATTATGCTTGATTCGATCCGACTAGAAGATCTCTTTTCATCATATGATCTAGACTTTGAGCTTCTCTCTTTGCCTCTATTCTTGTAGAATTTGTTGAAGTTCTTGACCATTAGGCTTATCTCTTCATTGGAAACTAACTTGTCACTTGAGGTTGTGGGAGCATCACTTGTAGCTTTGTAAGCACCACTTGACTTGTTGTGAAGCTCTTCCTTATCCTTAAGTGTCATCTCATGAGCAACAATTCTTCCAATGACTTGGTTGGCTTGAGAGTCTTGTAGTTTGGCATCATTTGGATCAAAGTGCACGGTGTCATACTTTCCATCAAAGCTCGAGAATCTTCTTGATGATGAATCGGTCGGTCATTTCTTCGCTTCCTAAGCGGCAATCTCATTTGTGATGAGAGCAAGCCTAGAGTACATTTCAGCGACTCCTTCACCATCCTTCATCTTGAACTTGTCAAGTTGACCTTGAAGAATATCTAGCTTTGATTCCTTCACGGACTCGGTACCTTCGTGCATTTCAACCAAAGTATCCCAAATCTCTTTTGCATTCTCAAGGCGGCTGATTTTGTTGAACTCCTCGGGACACAAGGCATTGAAGAGAATGTCACAAGCTTGAGCATTGTTTTGCAACATCCATAATTCTTCGGTGTAGCCGTGATCCGGAACTTTTCCTTCCTCGAAGAATTCACCTTGCATACCAACACAAATAATGCCCCATGAGGCTGGGTTATGACCAAGAATATGCATTTTCATTTTATGCTTCCAACTAGCAAAATTTGTACCATCAAAGTAAGGACCTCTATGAAAATTACCCTCACTAGGCGCCATACTCTCCTAGGTTGTGAAACCAAGCTTATGGAGTCAATGCAATGAAACTAATACAATGGAGACCAAAGCTCGATACCACTTGTAGGATCGAAAGTATGTCTAGAGGGGGGGGTGATTAGACTACTTGTCAAAATAAAAATTCTGCCTTTTAACAAAGAACAGTTTTTGGCAGATTCACAATTATGATCAAGTCAAGCATCACCCTACACATGCAATTCTAGAGTATAGGCAGCGGAAAGTAAATTGCACATTTAGTAAAGAGAGGTGGAGAAAAGCAAGCGCAATTTTGGACACGGTGATTTTTCCGTGGTTCCGATAGGTGGTGCTATCGTACATCACGTTGATGGAGACTTCAACCCACGGAGGAGTAGCAGTTCTTGTGAGTCCACGGAGGCTCCACCCATGAAGGGTCCATGAAGAAGCAACCTTGTCTATTCCATCATGGCCTCATCCACGGAGGACTAGCCTTACTCGGGGTAGATCTTCACAGTAAGCGATCTCCTTGCCCTTACAAACTTCTTGGTTCAACTCCACATCTTGCGGAGGCTCCCAGCGACACCTAACCAATCTAGGAGGCACCACCCTCCAAAAGGTAATAGATGTTGTAGATGATGATGAACTCCTTGCTCTTGTGCTTCAAATGATAATCTCCCCAACACTCAACTCTCCTCACTAATTTGGTTGTGGTGGAAGAAAGGATTGAGTGGAAAGCAACTTGGGAAGGCTAGAGATCAAGCTTCATATGGTGGGAGTGGAGCAACTTGATCTCAACACAAGGGTAGGTAGTTCTCTTCTCGAAATGTAAGGTAGGAGTGGTAGTTCTTTCGATGGCTCTCTCCACGAATGAAGAGGGGTGGAGGGTATAAATAGCCTCCACACAAAATCCAACCATTACACACATTTGAGCAATCTCGGTGGGACCGAAGTGGACAACTCGGTGAGACCGATAGTTCAAATAATGTGAATGTTGGGATTTTCAGTGGGACCGAATATACAATCTCGGTTAGTCCGATTAGTGCAATGACATGAGCATGCCGGTTCGGTGGGACCGACTTCATCATCTCGGTGACACCGATTTGATCTGAAGATTCTGAAACTTGGCAACTCATGTTTCGGTGACCGAGTTTGGAATCGGAAAATCCGAGTTTACTAGGGTTTGGCTTATGGTGAGGTGGTTCATCTCGGTGTGGTGAGTTTGGAATATCGGTGGGACCGAGACTACTTATGAGTGTCTATGGAAGTGAAAGTTGCTGATAGTTTAGGAGATGTATCACTAAGCACTTGAGCAACGGATCATCATCATAACCTCATCCCTTTTAATAGTATTGGCTTTCCTATGGACTCAATGTGATCTTGGATCACTAAACCAAAAATGGAGTCTTGAGCTTTTGCCAATGCTTGCCTTAGCATTTTGGGGGTCCACTTCTTGATCCTTGCCATACCCATATCCTTGAACTCTACGAAATGATTCTCAAGTAACTATTAGTTCAATGATATATATGTTGTTATTTATACCAAAACCACCCGGGGATTAGTTGCACTTTCAATGACAAAGGGGGAGAAATCTGAGTTAGTCTTCAAGCGGGTTTATACTATGGGCGTTTTTATTAAGTTACAACTCTCATTCTTCCGAAACTTTTATTGGATCGAGTTGCAATCTTAAATCCGATGGTGCCTGATACTTTGATGCGTGCATTGTCTTGACTTTGGTGCTCTAATACTTTGATCGTTACGATGCTACGTCGCGTTATGCTCGATGCTTTTGAAGCACTAAGCTCTGAATGTGATATTTGAGCCTAATACTATTACATGCTAACACTATGCCTCGTGTTAATATTGTTGCATGCATGCTGAATTTCATCGAGGCACCATATTTCATCATGCATTTCAAATTCTTCATAGTATATTTATCAAATCGTGTATGAATTACAAGATATAGGGAGATCTCCATGATTAAAATCTTCAAATGTGCATTGCCTCAAAAGCAAATTCCTCATTATGCACATATCCGGGGGAGTTCTTCTATATCTTGCAATCAAATCCTCAATATCAATATTTACACTTCATATGTTTATCCCGTTGAAAACTTAACATATGTTGTCATCAATCACCAAAAGGGGAGATTGTAAGTGCATCTAGTGCCCTTAGTGATTTTGGTGTATTGAAGACTTATAGGTTAAATGGCGATGCATTTGTGAGTGTACACAGGTCTATAAGTCTATGAGGAGTTTGATATTCTGAGAGAAAGTCGACCCTAAAATGAAGTTCTTGTTGAAGACTTTGATATTACGAAGACTTTTGAAGACTTTGAAAGTGAAGAAATTGGTGTGACCATGAAAACTTGATATTCATTCGAGGAATATGAGCGTGAAGACTTTTGTTTTCGTAGTTTCATTTCTCTTTCTTGAGTCATAGGAAACACCGTATTGTTAAAGGGGAAATTAGAAATACTAAGGAAAAATTTTCATGTGATGCTCAACTCAAAATCCTACACCTACCAATCCCTTGAGTGAAGCCATTGGAAATCTCATACTGATTCGATCAAATTCTTGATGTGAGAGCCAGTTCTTACATTCCTTGAGGACTTCTTTCTGGCGAGGAGTTAGGAATTCGCCGGTCTTGAATTGCCTACCGATGAGAACATGATAGCCACGAGGACTTTGAAAATCAAATTTCCGACCGTTCTTTGTCTTCTTGCCCGTGGACAAAATACCTTATCCACCTAACGGTCATATCATTGAAGGGCATTTATGTCTTATCATGTCGGGCTGCTCCCTAGGCTATAAATAGCCGCCCCTACAACCACTAGCTGGTTGGCTGCTCGAGAAGAACTTGACACTTGTCATTTGAGAGCAACCCATCCTCTGAGGACTTTGGCGAAAATCATCAAGTGAGGAAAATCAAAACCAAACCCCACAAAACCCCAAGTGATTGAGCATCTTGAAGAAATTGATCTGCGTGGATCCGGCGCTTATTACCTTTGAAGATTGTGCTTCTTCCAGACGGTTAGGCGTCAAGGTCTAGAAACATCAAGAGGAATTGTGGATCGCCGAGTGACCAAGTCTGTGAAGGTTTGGAAGTCACTGAAGACTTACCACGAGTGATTGGGCCGAGGCTGCGTGGTCTTAGTTCAAGGAGAATACGGTGAGGACTGGGTGTCATGAGTTGCGGCTCGGAGGCTGGGTGTCGGGACTGTGTGTCCTCGAGTTTAAATACTCGGCCGCTCAACCAGACGTACAAGCTGAGACAACAGTTGGAACTGGTTTACCAAATCATTGTCTTCACCAACTAGCTGGTTCTATTTCCTCAACTCTTTCATTTCCTCATTCTTGTGTTGCATGTTGTTCATATCCGTGCTTGAAGACTTTGGTGAAGACTTTCACAAATTCCTCAGTTCAATTTCTTGATCTCTTTATCTTCATCTTGTTATCCTGTGTTTCGCTTCATGTACTCTGTTCTAGTCTTCATTTCATCATCTTGACTATGTGTGTATCTGTTATGTTTACCTCTGAGTACTTATTCCGCTGCAAGCAGTTCTTAGCTAAGGAATTTCCTCACGGCAAATTCCTCGATGAAGAATTTCATAAAATTCCTATTCACCCCCCCCCCCTCTAGTCGATATAACGCACTTTCACACTTTCAATAGGGCACCGTCTAAATCCGTTGAGGCGGCACCGTATATGTCGACCTTGAAGTATGTCTAGAGGGGTGATTAGATTACTTGACCAATAAAAACTTAACCTTTTCCCAATTTTAGAGTTTGGCAGATTTTAGCTACTTTAGGACAAGTCAAGCAATCATCACACTATTCAAGCAAGCATGCAAAGAGTATATAGGCAGCGGAAATTAAAGCATGCAACTTGTAAGAAAGTAAAGGGAAGGGTTTGGAGGATTCAAGCGCAATTGGAACACGGATGTTTTTGGCGTGGTTCCGATAGGTGGTGCTATCGTACATCACGTTGATGGAGACTTCAACCCACGAAGGAGTAGCAGTTCTTGTGAGTCCACAGAGGGCTCCACCCACGAAGGGTCCTGAAGAAGCAACCTTGTCTATCCCACCATGGTAAAGTAAGCCCACGAAGGACTTGCCTCACTAGCGGTAGATCTTCACGAAGTAGGCGATCTCCTTGCCCTTACAAACTCCTTGGTTCAACTCCACAATCTTGTCGGAGGCTCCCAAGTAACACCTAGCCAATCTAGGAGACACCACTCTCCAAGAAGTAACAAATGGTGCGTTGATGATGAACTCCTTGCTCTTGTGCTTTAAATTATAGTCTCCCCAACACTCAACTCTCTCTCATAGGTTTTGGATCTGGTGGAAAGAAGATTTGAGTGGAAAGCAACTTGGGGAAGGCTAGAGATCAAGATTCATATGGTAGGAATGGAATATCTTGGCCTCAATACATGAGTAGGCGGTTCTCTCTCAGAAATGGTAAGTTGGAAGTGTAGGTTCGTTCTGATGGCTCTCTCCACGAATGAAGAGGAGGTTGAGGGGTATATATAGCCTCCACACAAAATCTAACCGTTACACACAATTTACCAAACTCGGTGGGACCGATTCAAAAGACTCGGTCGGACCGATTTAGTAAACCTAGTGACCGTTAGTGATTTTCGGTGGGACTGACATGCATCTCGATGAGACTGATTCAGTTAGGGTTAGGGCATAACGTAATCTTGGTAAGACTGATTACACAAACTCGGTGAGACCGATTTGGTAATAAGATTTCCAGAGAGTTGGTCAGGTAAACTTCGGTGGGACGATTTGCTCTTTTAGTGAGACGAAATGTTCTGAAGGAAATAGAGTTTACATTGCAATCTCGGTGGGACCGATCGCTCACTTTGGTTAGACCGAAGCGTTCTGAAGGAAATAGAGATTACAATCCCATCTCGGTGAGACCGAGATCCCTATCGATAAGACCGATTTGCTTAGGGTTTGTGGTAGTGGCTATGACTTTTGGAATCGGTGGCGCGGATAGGAAGAATCGGTGTGACCGATTTTGGCTTTGAGTTTAGGTCATTTGTGGATGTGGGAAAGTAGTTGAGGGTTTTGGAGCATATCACTAAGCACATGAAGCAAGAGGCTCATTAACAACACCTCATCCCTCCTTGATAGTATCGGCTTTTCCTATAGACTCAATGTGATCTTGGATCACTAAAATATAAAATGAAGAGTCTTGAGCTTTTGAGCTTGAGCCAATCCTTTGTCCTTAGTATTTTGAGGATCCACTTTCATCATCCATGCCATGCCATTCATTGAGCTTTCCTGAAATAATAGTCTTGGAATAGCATTATCTCAATGAGCTATATGTTGTTATGAATTACCAAAACCACCTAGGGATAGTTACACTTGCAATCTCCCCCTTTTTGGTAATTGATGACAACATATAGATCAAACTTTGACAAATGATAATAAGATTGAATAACATAAATAAGCTTTGAGAAGTATGTGATAAGCAAGAGCTCCCCTAAATTTGTGTGTGGTTTAAGATTTGCTTTGGACTATAAATGCACAATGAATTAGGCTCATGGGTTACTCTTCCATGTCACATACATCTTGGTGGGCGCTCAAAATAATAAACATGGAATACATGCACTCATCACCAAGCAAAGTGAATGATCACATAAGATAGATAAGATAATATCAAACATGCATAAGTGTAGCTTATGATCAAACACATGATCATCAATGTCTCACAAGCATAGTATCTCAAGCGATCAAAAGCAAACAAGTTTTAAAACCACCAAATAAAAGAGAGAACAAAAGCAACACTCTCTCTCTGAAGCCTATGATCTATACATTTTCTCCCCTTTGGCAACAAGTTACCAAAAGTTCATAGAAAATGCATGGTGCTAGATCAACTCTCGGGCTTGATCTTACGGTGGTGGTGTCTGATAACTCCGAGAATGAAGGCTTGGTTGAAGTAGAGGTCTTTGGAGTGGATCTTTGTAGCTGGTTGCCTTTGGAGTGAAGGGCTGTAGCTAGTCTTGAAGTTGTTGCTCTAGTGTCATCCTTGCACTTGCAACTAACCTCTGGGCTCTGGGCACTCTGGCAAACACATCATTGGTAGTCTTGCCTGCCTCTCTGCATATCATCCTTGTTGCTCTACAATGGTATATCTCGATTACTTTGACATCAAGGTCATGGAATTTGAGTTCCATGATTATCTCCAAGCTCTCGATTACAGTGAGGTGGCGGTCCCTTCTCAATCCTCGGTGTAGATGCTATCAAGTAACCAAGCTGCTCTGCTTGTTCTTCAAGAAATATTGAGATGCCTCCTCTTGAGTTGGAATCACAGCAACCTTATCCTTCTTTGCCTTCTCCTTCTTCTCTTGAGCTTGAACTGATTGTGGATCATTCTCATTCATGACAACCTCATTGTCCTCAAACTCTGGATAAAGTAGAAAGTGTTCCTTATCCAACTGATATTTCCCTATGCCCATCTTTGAGTTAATCAATTCCTGAATCTGAGGGGCATATCCATAGCTCCTCTTCTAATCTGCTGTAGTCCTCTTAATGGTTTCAATCATCAGGCTCATAACTTTGAATTTTTGTGGCACATCAAACACATGCAACATGTTGATGGCATGCCCTCTGATCATGTTATGGTCACCAGACTTGGGCAACAAAGTGTGCCTCAGAATCCAATTGATTGTTGGCAGCCCTAACGGTGAAAGTGAATTGATCCAATGTTTCAAGCTGTCTTATGCAGGATTTCCTTGTACATGTGAGCCATGGAATTGTGATCCATCTTCTTCTTTGCATAGATATCCAGGTCATCCTCATTTTCTTTTGGGGCATTTATCAGACTTGCCCATTCTTCAACAGTGGATTGGTACCTTGTACCTTCAGACATCCAAACAATTCTTCCATCTGGGTAAAAATGTGTTGTGGAGTAGAATTGCATGATAAGCTCATCATTCCAGTGGGTGAACTTTTGTCCAACAAAATCAGCACCTCCACAAGCAACAAAGCTTTCTTGCACTCCAGGATAGTGCTCTTCATTATCCTTGATGTAGGTACAATAGACCCACCTCATGTCACAAACTATGGGCTTCTTGTCCAACAAGATTGTCTCATAGAAGTCCTGTTGTTCCTTTGTATGGAACCTGTAGTCAACAGCAGTTCTTCTCCTTGAAGTATATGGATCTTCCATCCTCCACAGTCTCAACCCTGAATCCTTCCTGATCCTCATGTCCTCAGCCACAGGATGGGCATCATTGTGGTCTGGTATCTTGGGCTTGAGCTTCCTTAGGACTTGACCTTCTTCATCTTCTTCTTGACAACATTTGTACTTGGGGCCTTGTTCTTCTCGGCGGTGGAATACTCCTAGTATTCCTCTTTGGCAGTTGCTTGGCCTTGGAGGCAGCTTTGGGTGCTTCCTTGGGCTTGGATGTTGCAGCCCCTGATCTTATAGCATCACCCATAAGCTTGGGTGCCTTAGGTGCTGGTGCAGCAACCTCTTCCTCTTCTGAATCTCTCCTTATAGAGGGCTTTCCAAGAACCTGGGCAGTTGTGGTTCTTGCTCTCTTCTTCTTCTTGTCTTGAGCACCATCATCCTCTGATTCAATTGTGAACTTCATTGTCTCTCTAGTAGGAACTTTCTTGGGTTTGGAAGAAGTGACTTTCTTCTCAGGTGCCTCTTTGGGTTCTGTCTGAGCTGGCACATGAGTGGACTTTCTGGCTTTAGCCATTGGTGTCCTCTTGTCAGGCACTTTCTTCTTCAGTCCAGGCTTTGTGCTATGTGCAGAGCCATATTCCTTCTTAAGCACTGCTTTCTTGGAAGTAGCCTCATCTTCTTCTGCTTTATAGTCTTCATCCTCTGAGTCTGAAGTTCTCTTTCTCCTTTGCCTAGTTGCAGCCTTAGGCAAATTGCTAGGAGTGCTTATGCTCCCTTCATTTGTAGAGCTTGAGGGACTAGTGCCCTCACTCAAGTCCATCTGCTCTTGACTTGTTACATTTGTCACTCAGTGCGACATCTTTGCAAAAAGCTGATTGCTGACCACTGTGAAGAGTTATAGATGAGATAGAATGGATGAGCATCACAAAATCAGAGATTTTTGCAAAGAATGATTCAAAAATTCAGTTTTAGTTTTCCACAAAAGCATTTGGATCAAGCGATTTTCAAACTCGGTGATACGAAGCAGTTTGGAACCTAAGCGATGATCTCGATTGGACGAGTCACGGTTTGGTGGCACCGAGACTACTAGGGTTTCACAGAATCCTCAAATCGGTGCATACCGATTAGTAATTCTCGGTCGGACCGAGAGTCACTAGTGCAATGGCATAAGCCAAATCGGTGAGACCAAGTTTTTCAACTCGGTGGGTCGAGATGGTTTGGTGAAACCTAACCTAAAATTTGAATCTCATCTAATCTGAGACTACTTTGGTGGATAGAAGTGTTTCAATCGTGGCAAGATTCAATAAGAGTACAATGTGCTAGGAATCGGGCGTGGATAGCACAAAGATCAGTCCATACCCTAACTTGGCGGTGGACTTGCTACTGGCGATTTCTTGTGAAGCGAAATCCGTTGTGGCGAGACCCGATGTGAGGAGGCTCTTGGCGGCGAGGAGATGATCGGAGACCTCCGATGGCGGAAGCGAGCAATTCTTGGGTGAAGGGTTTGGAGAATTTCAAAATTTTGCCGTGACTATATATAGCTGACCTGTCGGTGTGACCGAGTGGAACAACTTCGGTGGCACCGAGATGCATCTTGTGTCTGGTACACTAAATCGGTGTGACCGAAAAGTTCAAATCGGTTGCAGAGATTGAAAACTTCGGATCAACTTAGTGATCTCGGTAGGACGAAATGGAGGAATCGGTCGGACCGAGAGTCACAAAGAGGTTTTGGAAGTTTAAGTCTATGACGAATCGGGGACTCAGTGCTCCTCACCTGAGTGGTTGAATCGACTTGATCAAATTTTGTGGCGTAGCATGAATAGAGTTTGAGGCGAGAAAAGCATAGATAGCTAAAGAAGGTTCTTAGGCATTCTTGTCCATCCACTTGGCAAAAAAAAGAACCCAAACAATCAAAACAACAAGTGGATGTCCTTGAATGAGTAAAATATGCACCAACATGCTCACACAATAAGATGGCAAATGAAATATGTGGCAAAGCATGCACAACCAATTCTAGCATCTATCAAACAACTGACGATGACTAGGTCATCTATATATGAGTATATTGACTTAGGAGTCAAATGAGAACATTTGATCCTAGGTCATACTCATCGTTTAAGCTCAAGTGGGGTTACCACTTTTACATAATGCATTGATGTGTTCACACCATTAGAGTTGCTGTGACGCCCCCGATTCAATCGTACACAAATCATGCATGCAAACGTGTACGATCAAGATCAGGGACTCACGGGAAGATATCACAACACAACTCTAAAACATAAATAAGTCATACAAGCATCATAATACAAGCCGGGGGCCTCGAGGGCTCGAATACAAGTTCTTGATCATAGGCAGTCGTGAGCAACAATATCTGATCTGGACATAAGTTAAACAAGTTTGCCTTAAGAAGGCTAGCACAAAGCTGGGATCTGAGATCGAAAGAAGCGCGGGCCTCCTGCACAGGATCCTCTAAACTACTCACAGTGGTCGTCGTGACCTTGCGTAGTAGTAGACACCTCCGGTGTAGTAGTGGCGTCATCGATGGTGGCGTCGGCTCTGGACTCCGACATCTGGTTGCGACGACGAGGAAAGAAAGGAAAGGGGAAAGGGGAGAAAGCAACCGTGAGTACTCATCCAAAGTACTACTTAAACGAAACTACACTACATATGCATGGGTATATGTGTAAAGGGCCATATCGATGGGTGAACATGAGAATGCGAGAATAAGAGGGGATAGCTAATCACAGCCGAAGACTAAACCTACAGCGACCTCAGTCTTCGACATGTAGAAGAGAGTAGATTGAAGTCCTCCAAGTAGCATCGCATAGCATAATCCTACCGGCAATCCTCTCCTTGTGCATACTGTTGAGAAGCGATCACGGGAAGATCAACACGTCGCAGCCCACCTAGGCACTGACAGAGAGTCGACACACGGTCTAACTCCTATGGCCGAAGTGCGGGCCAATCGCCCTTGCACACACTGCGTTGCGTCTGTGGCGGAGCAGACCTAGCCTAGTGGCGTTCGGTCCAATCGGTAGCGCCACTCGATCGGCGGCGTCACGAAGGCTTGGTGATACCCACGTATTGGGATACCCATAACTACTCCGCATAGATGGTTAGTGCGTATAGACCAAATGGCGGACTCGGATCAAATACCAAGATCTCGTTAAGCATGTTATTATGAAGCAACGCGGGCGTCGACCGGGCGAGGCCCACCTCTCGCCTAGGTGGTCTCAACACCCTGTCGCTCGCGCCAAAGATCCACCAGAGGGCCGTCGGGACAAAGGTCCTTCATTTAATCAAGTGAATCACTTTGGGTACTCTTGGCGGACCCGACTTTAGTCACCATCTGTATAGTATGTATGTATGTATAGTATATACCGTGATCACCTCCCAAGTGATCACGACCGATAAATATAGCAAGGTAGGTGACAAGAATGTAGGGCGATGATAAACTAGCATCCTATCTGAAGCATTTAGGATTGCGGGTAAGGTATCAGCAGATGTAGCAACAATGTCGGGCTATGCATCGAGAATAGGATCAGCGGAAGCGGTAACATGCTACACTACTCTAATGCAAGCGGTATAGAGGAGAATAGGCGATATCTGGTGATCGAGGAGGGCTTGCCTAGTTGCTCGAGACAAGAAGGAGAATTAAATCGGTGGCGTAGTCGACCACGGGGCATCGGCGTAAATCACGGGGTCTCTAGGAGAGAGAGAGGGGAAGCAGTAAATACATAGCAAGCAAGTGCATAACATGACAACAAGCGAGCTAGGCGTGTTCTATCGCGGTATGAGGTGATCTGGGTGAAGGGAAAACATCAGGAAAGTATCCCGGTGTTAGTGTTTCGGACAAATGAGCGGAGGTGAAATGTTGCGAGTTCACCATGCTAGGGGGCGTGGCGGATGAGCGAGGCTGCGTGTCCGGATCCGTCTCGTCGTTTTGAGCAACTTTCATGTTGAAAATAATTTAATCGAGTTACGGTTAAAGATATGATTTTCTAAAGATTTTATTAATTTACGGAATTTAATTAATTATTTAATTTAATTGAAATTGGATTTATGACATCGACATGATGTCATCTTGACGTCGGCAGTCAGCGAGGGGTTGGTAGTCGACTGACGATGGGTCCCCAGTGATGATTGATTTAATTAAACATTTTAATTAACCTAATTAGTATTAATTAGAGGTGGGCCCCTTGTCATTGACTACTTAATTAACTAATTAACGGATCGGAGTTAATTAAGTAACTAATGTATGATTAGTTTAATTAGTTGTTTAATTTAATTAACCAAAATTAATTAAGTTAATTAATTAATTATTTTATTTTATTCTTAATTACGTTACAGGCGGGCCCCATGTCTTAGGGCCATTGGGGCCTATCGGGTTCAGGCGTTAGCGAGTGCTTGGCGCTTGCCGAGCAGCACTTCGCCGCCAGGCGAGACGAACTCATCAGCCGGGCGGTCCTTGGAGGACACGGCGGGAAGTAGTGAGCAGCCGGAGTGGATGTGGCGAGGAAGAGGCGCGGGGAGGTCGGTGACCACCGGTCAGCAGTGTGGCCGAGCCGTGGTGGCTGCGAGGGCAGCCTTGATGGCGATGGTGATGACATGAAGCGAAAAACCTGGCCAGACAATGGCGCATGGCGAGTGCGGCCCGACCCATGGTGACCATGAGGCCGGGCGTGGCGTGGTGGTGGCGGAGGGGAGGCAATGGTGGCCGTGATGATAGTGTGGGCGTGGGAGAGGAGGACCGGGGTCCTCACGAACTTTAAGGACGAGCGTGGGCTTGGCGGAGGTCGGGGAGGTCGAGCGAGGAAGAGGATGAGGCGGCAGTCCGTGACGTCGAGCAAAGCGAGGATGGGCGCCGGCGTCGGCGCGTTAGGCGGCGGGATCTAGCCCTCCCAATCCGGTCGAGTGGGGCGCTGGGAGGAGGCGGCGGCGTTCGGCCGGGGTGGAGGTCCGTGAGCCAGGCGTCGTCGAGGAGGCGGTGGTTCGATCGATCAATCTGGATCTGGATGGGGAAGAGGTGGCGTCGGGGGGGGGAGTGGGGCGACGGGGCAGGTTAGGGTTTTCCCCCTCGTGGGGATAAGCGGTAGTCGGCCAATTTGGGCAGTGGGCGGCTTTGGCTGGTGGTGGACCGTCTGGCCCGGTTAGCGAGGGCCTTTTTGTTTGTTTTGTTTTGTCTTTTGCTTTTGTATTTTCTTTTCATATTTCTTTTCTATTTTAATTCATTTAAAAGTATTTAGGCATTTTATAAAAATGTGTTTACTACACCATATTTATCTATGCAATATTTAGTACAAACCGAACATTTTATTTTAATGTTTGAAAATTTTATTATTTACCAAACTTTGAATTTAAATTTTGGACGGTTTGATCTAACGATAGATTAGCGGCGATATGATGGTGACATGGCACCATTAGCGTGGGATCACTTTGTAGCTTAATTATCCGAGGCGTCACAATTCTCCTCCACTACAAGAAATCTCGTCCGAGATTTAAGAGGTAGTGAAAGGGAAGGTTTATTAACGAATCTAGCGGGTCTTCTCATCTGGCTTGCCCTTCTCGAAGAGGCTGTCCAATACATTGATGTCTTCATTTCTACGCTTTGGGTCATCATGATGAAGTCGGCGTCCTTTCTTTAGGAACTCCATCGTACTTACGAAAGAATAAAGGGTGGGCATTCGGGAAGCAGACCTTTGCAAGGTCGACTATCTGGTCGATAATAACGAGGAAGGTGGCGAAGTAACTCGAATTGATACTTAAGAAAATATCAAGAGCAAAGTAATGAGGTTTCATGGGAAGTTTGATGACGACGACCGTTCGATGCTAAAGCAGGCGTGAAAGGGGTTCAAAGCAATCGGGAATAAGTAATCGTCTTATACGAATAGATCAATAGGCGGTGGCCGTGAATTACATCTGAAGTCAAGCTCGAGAATAACTTTGACAACGGGGTGTGCGGAAGTCGAGTTTTGATCTGTGGATCTGTGGGTTATGGGCCCACCATGTCGGTTAAAGTAGGAAAGCGATGGCGTCTTACGATCATGTAAGCAAGGCATGTCGGAGGTAGTCATCGGTTATGTCGGCAACAACATCGGTACCAAGGCGAGGGCGAAGAACCATTTTCCTACTCGTTTAACGAGGCGGGCCAATAAGCAAGGTTCTCGTCCATCGGTGGCTATCGAAATGTTATCAACAATAATGTGAGGGTTTTGTTGGCGGAATTGTGCACGAGGTGTTTACATAGCGATGAATCATTATTGCTTAGATTATATAGATCACAAGAGAGGTCGAACAAACCCATGGAAAGGAAAAGTGATTATCGGGTTTAAAGAGAACAATGGAAAGGAAAATGTGTTTAAACACATATTTCAGGATATATCCTTACCAAGGAAAAGTAGAGAATGATATCCATGACATGAGACCAAAGGCATGACCATTAGGATAAAGGGATAAGAAGAATCATGATATGTACCCATACTGGCGGTGTTTAGATAGCGATAAGGAAAATTTAGCTTGTGCTTCAAATGTTCTTATTGATGATAGGAGTACCACATACATGCTTCAAGATAGCATTGACATGGTCTTCAACCAAAGGTCGGTCTTTGCATATGCAAAGGATTCATCGAGAACAACTTATAAAATAAGTCTTACAATTTCCACGGAAGAATGACTAACCTTGCCAAAAGGAAACTATAACAATAGATCCTCCGGCCGGTGTCTTTGGACATACCATCACCTTACGGGTCATACAAAGGCCCATGTTATATCTCATGGAAATATGTTCCAACCATCATATCGACCGAGATTAGGACACGATCGGTGTTAGGATCGTCGGACTCGGGATGCACGAGAAGAAAGTGCAATGTAAATTGTCGAGATGACATTGTAAGATTCTGGGAATTGAACTATGGAGCGAGTTCTGAAACAAGAGCTCATCATTAAACCAAGGAGAGAATGAGGGGTGGCTGATGGTCTCGCGACAATTCTTCAAGATTCCCAAAGGATGGATTTCCACAAGTAGGTGAACAATGAGATAACATTTGTCGGATCAATGATATAATGATGTAGGTTAGAAACATCCAAAATCAAACATTGGTTGTGGTGCACCGGATTATGGGATGGGTTGCGCGATAAAAGTTAAACGGCGACTTCACGATCAAAAGCAGTTAAAATGAATCAATCGACCATTCACTTCAAAGCAATAGGATTGCTAAAGTCTTGAATTCACATCATAGCTCAATTGTCGGTATTCTGGTTAGAAACAACACGGGGACCAAGAAAGAATGGTGATGGTGAGAAGTATTACTATATCAAGAATTCTTTAAGAGGTGGTGAAATTCTCACGACATTCTTGACATAAAAAGATGGTAATGCTCCAAGGTAAATAAGAACATATGCTGGATAGTAAGGAACTCAAGGTATAACACAGAACACGGACAAGTTTGTGTTGAACGGAAGGTAATAAAGTGGACGATGATAATACCAATCATCGAGGGAAAGGATGGTATTTCTCATCATGAATTCAATTGATATCCTGGAAGAGCTCAGAACGTTGATGATGATCATGACAAATTATGTCGAGAGGTTTCCTGGAGATGTAATCGATCAGCGATGACATCAAGTCAAAGGAATGATGAAGCGAAATGATCTTGGGACCATGAGTAGGACACAAACTCGAATTCAAGCTTGTCGTTCAAGGTGGAATGATAAGACAAGGAAGATCAATGTAAGCAGCTCATCACGAAGTTGTGCTTTTGGAGTAAGGACCGAGTATACGAGTTAAAATTTAGCACATTAATGATATAGCCAATCAACCTAGGAATGACTAGAAGGATTAATAAACTCATAAGCAATGGAGATTACTTAGAGCTATTGAATCGAGTGTGAAATTGATTCACTTATCGACATCCTTGAGTGGCTAACAACTCATAATCCGGAAGTGGAATCGGGGAGAGACAATACTTGAGGAACTCATAAGAAGTAATATGGTTACGTGTTATTATCAAGATACCACAGGGTAATACTCGAAGGTAGATCTAATAGAGGTTGGGCGGGTGCATTGATCGGTAGAGGACAAGTGGTTCAACTTGTAGAAAAGGATCAAGATGATCAATCATGGTGAAACCACGGTGCAAAGGACCAACATAGATACAAGATGAACTTATAACAAGGGACCATTATAAATACAAGAAGCTTTCATGATAGATTTCACATCGGGTCCATGGGCATGAACACAAAGTTCAAGATCGACTCCACTTCTCCAAAGCGAACCTTACATTCACTTCTCGTTTTGATAATGGTATTAGTCTTTGAAAGTTTTACAGTGAAATACCGGATCGGTATGGCCCGTGAAATCTTTTGGGCTCACATAGATTAGTTAAGGTATTGGTTCAACCCATTGAGGCGTCTTAGGAACATATACCACAAATTTTAGAAGTAATTAACACAAGCTCGAAAGTAGAGCATGGTTCTCAATAGCGAGATGATACAATTTACCAAAGGCACTCGTGTCGGGAAAGAACTTCCAAAGTGATTGAATATGAAGGGCGTTGTTGGATGAAATCAACAAGGCTCGATAGTCCATAAAGGATCGATGTGAGTAATCGGCTCACAACGGAGGAAGAATCAATGCAAAGACATTGGATTATAGAAACAATGAGTAACTTAGAGCTCAATTGCAAAGGAATTATGATTTACAAAGCGAAGGATCGAAGCGGGCGCTCCGATCAAGGATGGATAAGTTCAACATACTTAGGGCACTGTCGGCGACAATTTAATTGGCGAGAACCACTCACGTTTGAAATGGCGTCGAAATTTGGAAGGGCGAATCTAGGATATGGTGAGGATTGAGAGCATTCACATCATATTGGGTCAACGGACTTAAAATGATAATGACAAAGGATGCCAATAAGATTACGGACTTTAGGATTTAAACCCAATGCAAGCAACCAAAATTTCAAGAGAAATAGGTTGTTGAGGATCTTGGAAGATCGAATGGTATTTCAAAAGCTTTGTGAAATACTAGAATCAAGCTGGAGATGGCGGATACTCGATGAGTCACGAGAAATTATCTGTAGGGGTATTGGTGGCAAAGAACTCCAAGGCGGTAGCCACAAAGTATTCTCGGAACAACGAGAGAATTTTGGTGTATCTTGTATTAACAAGAGCAGCCCGAGGAATAAAGGTAAGAATGACAAGTGTATGTATTTATCCATAAGGATATACCGATGATAGGGAATTGCAAAAGCGGCGGGCACAAGGTCTCGAGAGAACATCGGTGAGTAAGTTGAAATCTTACAGTGCGTGCGATCATACGTAATAAGTGGCTCTCCGGGAGAAATTTATTCACGAGAACCTAATGTTAGAGTTTTAGCAAATTCATTTAACTTTGAAGAGAGAGAGTTTAGAGTCCTAGAGTAAAGGTCGAGAGTAAAAGATCCTAGTACCGGCCGATGGCGGCGTGGGCCCATAAGGCACACGACCAAGTTAGTAAAAGTTTTTGCAATGTCTAGACTCGACTTGACCAAGGAGTGTGGAAGGGGATTCCTCTGAGGCGATCGGCTCGATACCAACTTGTGGCGCCCTGATTCAATCGTACACTAATCATGCGCATAGCGTGTGCGATCAAGATCGAGGGACTCACGGGAAGATATCACAACACAACTCTAAAACATAAATAAGTCATACAAGCATCATAATACAAGCCGGGGCCTCGAGGGCTCGAATACAAGTTCTCGATCATAGGCGAGTCGTGGAAGCAACAATATCTGAATCTGAGACATAAGTTAAACTACTTTGCCTTAAGAAGGCTAGCACAAAGCTGGGATCTGAGATCGAAGAAGCGCGAGGCCTCTGCTGAGGATCCTCCTAAACTACTCACAGTAAATGTCGTCGGCAGCACTGCGTAGTAGTAGACACCTCCGGTGTAGTAGTCGTCATCGGCGGTGGCGTCAGCTCTGGACTCCAGCATCTGGTTGCGACAACCGAGAAAAGAAATGAAAGGGGAAGGGGAGAAAGCAACCATGAGTACTCATCAAAGTACTGCAAGCAAGGAGCTACACTACATATGCATGGGTATATGTGTAAAGGGCCATATCGATGGGTGAGCTGAGAATGCGAGAATAAGAGGGATAGCTAATCACAGCCGAAGACTAAACCACAGCAGCCTCAGTCTTCTGACATGTAGAAGAGAGTAGATTGAAGTCCTCCAAGTAGCATCGCATAGCATAATCCTACCGCAATCCTCTCCTCGTCACCCTGTTGAGAAGCGATCACGGGTTGTATCGGCACTTGGAAGGGTGTGTTTTATTAAGTATCCGGTTCTAGTTGTCATAAGGTCAAGAGTACAACTCGGGTCGTCCTTTTACCGAGGACACGGCTATTGAATAGAAAAACTTCCTGCGGGGTGCACCACATAACCAACACGCTCAATCCCATTTGGCGGACACACTTTCTGGGTCATGCGGCCTCGGAAGATCAACTGCGTCGCAGCCCCACCTAGGCTGCAGAGAAGGTCGACCGCGGTCTAACTCCTATGGCGCGAAGTGCAGGCCCATCGCCCTTGCACACTACTACGTTGCGTCAGCGATCGGAGCAGACCTAGCCTAGTGGCGTTCGGTCCAATCCGGGCGCGCCATTCGGTCGGCAGCGTCATGAAGGCTTGGTGATACCACGGCGGGATACCCATAACTACTCCCGCGTAGATGGTTAGTGCGTATAGACCAAATGGCGGACTCGGATCAAATACCAAGATCTCGTTAAGCGTGTTATTATGAAGCAAGCGCGGGGCGCCGACGAGGGCAGGCCACCTCTCGCCTAGGTGGTCTCAACACCTGCCTGTCGCTCCTACAAAGATCCACCAGGAGGGCCGTCGGGACAAAGGTCCTTCAGCTAATCCGTGAATCACTCATGGGTACTCTTGACGGACCCGACTTTAGTCACCATCTGTATATTATGTATGTATGCATAGTATATACGTGATCACCTCCCAAGTGATCACGGCCCGATTATATAGCAAAGCGGTGACAAGAATGTAGGGCCGATGATAAACTAGCATCCTATACTAAGCATTTAGGATTGCGGTAAGGTATCAGCAGATGTAGCGACAATGTCGGGCTATGCATCGAGAATAGGATCAGCGAAGCGGTAACATGCTACACTACTCTAATGCAAGCGGTATAGAGGAGAATAGGCGATATCTGGTGATCAAGGGGGCTTGCCTAGTTGCTCGAGACAAGAAGGAGGGTGCGTCGGTGGCGTGATCGACCACGAGGCATCGGCATAAATCACGGGGTCTCTAGGAGAGAAGAAGGGGAGAAATAGTAAATACATAGCAAGCAAGTGCATAACGGGATGACAAGCGAGCTAGGCGTGTTCTATCGCGGTATGAGGTGATCTGGGTGAAGGAAACATCAGGAAAGTATCCCGGTGTTAGTGTTTTCAGACGAGATGAGCGGAGGTGAAATGTTGTAGAGTTCACCATGCTAGGGGGGCGTGGCGGATGAGCAGGCTGCGTGTCGGATCCGTCTCGTCGTTACGAGCAACTTTCATGTTGAAAATAATTTAATCAGATTCACGGTTAAAAGATATGATTTTCTAAAGATTTTATTAATTTTGGAATTTAATTAATTATTTAATTTAATTCGAAATTGGATTTATGACATCGGCATGATGTCATCTTGGCGTCGGCGATCAGCGAGGGGTTGGCTGGTCAACCTAACGATGGGTCCCACTAGTCGGTGACACATTTTAATTTAATTAACAAAATTAATTAAGTTAATTAATTAATTAATTAATTAATTTTATTTTATTCTTAATTACGTTACGGCGGGCCCCACATGTCATAAGGCCATTGGGGCCTACTCGAGTTCGGCGTTAGCGAGTGCTTGGCGCACCGGCGGCCTTCGCCCATTGGCGGAGACGAGCCATCGGCGGCGGTCGCGGAGAGGGCCGTGGAGAAATGTGAGCAGCCGAGTGGATGTGGCGAGGAAGAAGCGCGGAGGTCATGCGGCCACCGGTCAGCAAGCGCGGCCGAGCCGTGGTGGCGCGAGGCAGCAGCAGTGGCGATGGCGCGATGACGCATGAAGCGAAACACTGGCCGGACAATGGCGCATGGCGAGTGCGGCCAAGCCGCGGTGACCATGGCCGGGCTGTGGCGTGGTCATGGCGGGCGAACAGCGGTGGCCGTGTGGCGATGGTCATGAAGCGAGAGAGAGGACGGGGTCCTCACGGGAACTTTGTAGGGGCGAGCGTGAGGCTCGGCGGAGGTCGGGAAGGTCCGACGAGAAGAGGATGGCGGCGGCGATCCGGCGACGTCGAAGCAAAGCGAGGATGGGCGCCCGGCGTCGGCGCGTTAGGCGGCGGGATCTAGCCCCTCCCGATCCGGTCAGTGGGGCGCTGGGAGGAGCGGCGGCGTTCGGCAGGGTGGAGGTCCGTGAGCAGGCGTCGTCGAGGAGGAGGTGGTTCGATCGATCAATCTGGATCTGGATGGGGAAGAGGTGGCGTCGGGGAGTGGGGCGGACAGGGCAGGTTAGGGTTTTCCCCTTGTGGGGATAGCGGAAGCGGGTCGGCAATTTGGGCAGTGGGCGGCTGGTGGTGTGGTGGACCGTCTGGCCCGATTAGCGAGGGCCTTTTTGTTTGTTTTGTTTTGTCTTTTGCTTTTGTATTTTATTTTCTTATTTCTTTTCTGTTTTAATTCATTTAAAAGTATTTAGGCATTTATAAAAATGTGTTTACTACACCATATTTATCTATGTAATATTTAGTACAAACCGAACATTTTATTTTAATGTTTGAAAATTTTATTATTTACCAAACTTTGAATTTGAATTTTGGACGGTTTTGATCTAACGATAGATTAGCGGCGATACTTGATGGTGATGTGGCACCATTAGCGTGGGATCACTGTAGCTTAATTATCCGGGCGTCACAGTTGCTTTGACTCAATTCTTAGAGTTAAGCTCCCCCTAGATGTGAGATCCCCCCTTAGAGGGATGAACTAACCTTGGGTTTTGTCGATGATGACTTCATGTAGGTGTTGAAGATGTGGATGCTCAATGTTGATGTAGATCATTTGGAGCAATCCTTTGGAGTGAGTTGCACTTTCAACTTACCTACATGGGTTAGTCCCACAAGGAACAAACAAGAATATCCATAGACATAGAGTGATGCACACACAAGATGATGTCCATGAAAGCATTGGGTTTACTTGTCCCTTGTCTTACCAACATGAGGGTTTGTGACTCCTTGAACTAGTGCAAGATGTGGAAGTTGATTGCACTTGTTCTTGCCATAATGATATGAGTGAAGAATGTTGGCGGAGTCACCCTCAAGAACTCTCTAGTTCTTCTTCTTCGGGATCCACATCATCTTGATGGGAATCCTTGGAGTTGTAGTTGTACTTGATGAAGTAGAACTTGACATAGTCTTGGGGACCCACTTGAACGGGGCTTTAGGTGCTTCTTCAAATGCATCAATCTCTTCTTGAAGCTTGTCCTTGCCTTTGTTCTTGTGGTCTTGTGGTGGAAGATCATCTTGAGCTTGTGTTCCCTTGAAGGAAGTAGGATCATACTTCTCTTGTTGAGGAACAAACTTCGTCTTGGGGTATTGATCTTCTTCCCACTCAACTCCATGGCGTTGAACTTTCGTTCAAAACCAACACCTTGATTCTTCCGGTGCCTTCCTTGCTTGCGTACAATTTCCTCGAATTTCTTACTCCCGGCAAGGCTCTTTTAAACACCTTTCTCTATAATTCCCTTCAATAAGCTATTTTCTTGCTCAAGTGTAACTTGGCTAAGAGAATCATTAGTGGAATCAAGAGAACTACTAGAAGCAACAATATTGGATTTAACATTATTATTGTTACTACTAGAGGAAGTATCTTTCTTGTACTTGTTACTAGAGTTGACTTGAGGCATGTAAGTAGATGAGAGTAAGCGGCAGCAATGTAAGAAGAACTTTTCTTGCGGAGATCATCATTGATTGCTTTTAAGAACTCATGCTCTTGCTCAAGATTGAGCTTTTCATAGCGTAACTTCTCATGAGCCCTTAAAAGTTCTCGATGATCATCAAAGATAGTTTCATGAGCCAACTTAAGAGTGTTTAGTTCTTTAGTTAGAAGCTCAATCTTCTCCTTATCATTGTCATTCGTTTTATCTTGATTAGCATGATTAATTGACGTTTCATCATAATATTCATCACTAGAGTTGTCAACAAGTAAATCATCATCTACAAGCAAGTCATCTTCATCACTATTGAAATCAACATACTCAGGATGTGTTACCTTTGGACCTTTGGCCATGAAGCATCTTCCAACACCTTCGTTTGGTGAATCAAATATGTCGTAGGAGTTGGTTGACACAAGTGCTAGACCGTGACACTTTCATCTTGAGTATATTGGTCGAGTGATAGCTTCTCTCGGAGTGATTAGCCGGGTCGGGCGGAAACCCATTCACCAACATGAGCTTGATGTCTTCGTTTTTTGTAGCTCCTTGATGACTTGTCCTTCCTTTCCGAATCCTTGCTTCTCCGTGAGGGTCTTCGTTCATAATGATCATCTCTACTCCTCCTCTCTCTTGGTGGTGATTCTTCTCTTTTGCTTCTTCTTCTTGGAGAATCTTCTCTTCTTTTGTAGGGTTCCGTACACTCATTGGAGTAGTGTCCGGGTCTCCCACAATTGTAGCAATTCCGCTCTCGACTAGAAGATCTTTTGTCATTGTAAGACCTTGACTTGGAGCTTCTTTCTTTGGTTCTACTTTTGTAGAATTTGTTGAAGTTCTTCACCATTAAGCTCAATTCTTCATTGAAGGTCTGTTTCTCACTTGATGATGTGGGGGCTTCACTTGAGGCTTTGTAAGCACCACTTGACTTGTTGTGAAGTTCCTCCTTATCCTTGAGTGACATCTCATGAGCAACAATTCTTCCAATGACTTCCGTTGGCTTGAGATCTTTGTAGTTTGGCATCATTTGGATCAATGTGCTGCGGTATCATACTTTCCATCCAATGCTCTTAGGATCTTCTTGATGATGATTTTGTCGGTCATCTCTTCACTCCCTAAGCGGCAATCTCATTTGTGATAAGAGCAAGCCTAGAGTACATTTCAGCGACACATTCACCATCCTTCATTTTGAACTTGTCAAGCTGACTTTGGAGCACATCAACTTGGATTCCTTAGCGGATCCGGTACCTTCATGCATATCAATCAAAGTATCCCAAATTTCCTTTGCATTCTCAAGATGGCTGATTTTGTTGAATTCTTGGGGCACAATCCGTTGAAGATGATATCACAAGCTTGGCGTTGTATTGCAGACATCTTCAATTCTTCGCATTAGCTTCACGGTTTGGTTCTCTCCCATCAAAGAATTCACCTTGCAAGCCAATACAAATAATTGCCCCAAGCGGCGGGGTTATGTCCAGAATATGCATTTTCATCTTATGCTTCCAACTAGCAAAATTAGTACCATCAAAGTAAGGACCTCTCGGTGATAATTTCCCTCGCTAGGCGCCATACTCTCCTAGGTTGTCAAACCAAGGCTATGACCACCAAAAGCTATGGAAATCAAAGCAAATGGAGACCAAAGCTCGATACCACTTATAGGACCTTGAAGTGTGTCTAGAGGGGTGATTAGACTACTTGACCAATAAAAACTTAACCTTTTCCCAATTTTAGAGTTTGGCAGATTTTAGCTACTTTAGGACAAGTCGAGCAATCATCACACTATTCAAGCAAGCATGCAAAGAGTATATAGGCAGCGGAAATTAAAGCATGCAACTTGCAAGAAAGTAAAGGGAAGGGTTTGGAGGATTCAAGCGCAATTGGAACACGGATGTTTTGGCGTGGTTCCGATAGGTGGTGCTATCGTACATCACGTTGATGGAGACTTCAACCCACGAAGGAGTAGCAGTTGCTTTGAGTCCACGGAGGCTCCACCCACGAAGGGTCCACGAAGAAGAAACCTTGTCTATTCCACCATGGCCGTCGCCCACGAGGACTTGCCTCACTAGCGATAGATCTTCACAGTAGGCGATCTCCTTGCCCTTACAAACTCCTTGGTTTAACTCCACAATCTTGTCGGAGGCTCCCAAGTGACACCTAGCCAATCTAGGAGACTCCACTCTCCAAGAAGTAACAAATGGTGCGTTGATGGTGAACTCCTTGCTCTTGTGCTTCAAATGATAGTCTCCCCAACACTCAACTCTCTCTCTCATAGGTTTTGGATCTGGTGGAAAGAAGATTTGAGTGGAAAGCAACCTGGGGAAGGCTAGAGATCAAGATTCATATGGTAGGAATGGAATATCTTGGCCTCGACACATGAGTAGGTGGTTCTGTCTTAGAAATGGTAAGTTGGAAGTGTAGGTTTGTTCTGATGGCTCTCTCCACAAATGAAGAGGAGGTGGAGAGGTATATATAGCCTCCACACAAAATCTAACCATTACACACAATTTACCAAACTCGGTGGGACCGATTCAAAAGACTCAGTTGGATCGATTTAGTAAACCTAGTGACAGTTAGTGATTTTCGGTGGGACTGACATGCATCTCGATGAGACCGATTCGGTTAGGGTTAGGGCATAACGTAATCTCGGTAAGACCGATTACACAAACTCGGTGAGACCGATTTGGTAATAAGCTTTCGAGAGAGTTGGTCGAGTAAACTCGGTGGGACGATTTGCTCTTTTCGGTGAGACGAAATGTTACAAAGGGAAGCAGAGAGTTTACATTGCAATCTCGGTGGGACCGATCGCTCACTTTGGTTAGACCGAAGCGTTCTGAAGGAAGCAGAGATTACAATCCCATCTCGGTGAGACCGAGATCCCTATCGATAAGACCGAGATCCCTATCGGTAAGACCGATTTGCTTAGGGTTTGTGGCGATGGCTATGACTTTTGGAATCGGTGGCGCGGATAGGAAGAATCGGTGTGACCGATTTTGGCTTTGAGTTTAGGTCATTTGTGGATGTGGGAAAGTAGTTGAGGGTTTTGGAGCATATCACTAAGCACATGAAGCAAGAGGCTCATTAACAACACCTCATCCCTCCTTGATAGTATCGGCTTTTCCTATAGACTCAATGTGATCTTGGATCACTAAAATATAAAATGAAGAGTCTTGAGATTTTGAGCTTGAGCCAATCCTTTGTCCTTAGTATTTTGAGGGATCAACTTTCATCATCCATGCCATGCCATTCATTGAGCTTTCCTGAAATAATAGTCTTGGAATAGCATTAGCTGAATGAGCTATATGTTGTTATGAATTACCAAAACCACCTAGGGATAGTTGCACTTTCAGTATGAATTATGGTTTGGGAAGAAACCTAAGCTGTCGTTTCTAAAAGTTTGGGGATGTGATGCTTATGTCAAGAAACTTCAACCTGAAAAGCTCGAACCCAAGTCGGAAAAATTAGTCTTCATAGGATATCCTAAGGAAACCATTGGGTATACCTTCTACCTAAGATCGAGGGCAAGATCTTGGTAGCCAAAGCAGGTCCTTTACGGAGAAAGAGTTTCTCTCTAAAGAAGTAAGTGGGAGGAAAGTGGAACTTGATGAAGTACTACCTCTTGAAAGTAGCACAGCTCGGGAAGATGTTCTGTGGTGCTGCAATGACTAGAGAGAAACTAATGATGATGATCAAGGTACTTGGATCAAGTTACTCTTGAACCCGTGGGTCCACGAGGACACGTTCCACACGAGAATGGTATGGCAACCTGTCCTATAAGTCATGTTGTTGACAACGGTGAACCTTGAACTATGAAGAAGCAATGGCGGGCTGATTCCAACAAATGGCTTGAAGCCATGCAATCCGAGATAGGATCCATGTATGAAAACAAAGTGTGGACTTTGCGAGACTTGCAGATTGATCGTGACGATAGAAAACAAATGGATCTTTAAGAAGAAGGCAGATGCGAATGGTAATGTTACCATCTATAAAAGCTCGACTTGTCGCTAAGGGTTATCGAAAAGTTCAAGGGTTGACTATGAAGAGACTTTCTCTCCGTGGCGAAGCTGAAGTCCGTCCGAATCATGTTAGCAATTGCGCATACTATGATTATGAGATATGGCAAATGGACGTCAAAACAACATTCATAACGGCCATCTTAAGGAAGAAGCTGTATATGATGCAGTAGGAGGGTTTTGTCGATCCTAAACGCTAACAAGGTATGCAAGCTCGGCGCTCCATCTATGGGCTGGTGCAAGCATCTCGGAGTTGGAACATTAAGCTTTAATGAAATGATCAAAGCATTTGGGTTTATCTTGGACTTATGGAGAAGCTGCGTTTACAAGAAAGTGAGTGGGAGCTCTGTAGCATTTCTCATATTATATGTGGATGACATACTTTTGATGGGAAATGATATAGAACTATTGGACGACATTAAGGCCTACTTGAATAAGTGTTTTTCAATGAAGGACCTTGGAGAAGCTGCTTACATATTAGGCATCAAGATCTATAGAGATAGATCGAGGCGCCTCATAGGTCTTTCACAAAAGCACATACCTTGATAAGATATTGAAGAAGTTCAATATGGATCAGTCAAGAAGGGGTTCTTGCACTGTGTTGCAAGGTGTGAAATTGAGCTCGGCTCAATGTCCGACCACGGCGAAGATAGAGAAAAGATGAGTGTCGTCCCTATGCCTCGGCCATAGGGTCTATCATGTATGCCATGGCGTGTATGAGACTGATGTAAACCTTGCGTAAGTTTGGTAGGAAGGTACCAAAGTAATCCGGCATGGAACATTGGATAGCGGTCAAGAACATCCTAAAGTACGAAAAGGACTAAGGATATGTTTCTCGTATATGGAGGTGACGAAGAGCTCAAATCGTAAAGGGTTACATCGGCGCTAGCCGACACGGATCTGGATGACTCTAAGTCACAAACCGGATCGTGTATATTTTGAATGGTGGGGCGATGGCTGGTGCGATTTGCAAGCAAGCGTCGTGGCGGGATCTACATGTGAAGCCGATTACATGGCAGCCTCGGAGGGCGCATGAAGCAATCTAGATGAAGGAGTTCATCAGCGACCTAGGAGTCATACCCAATGCGTCGGGGCCGATCACACTCTTACGTGACAACACTGGAGCTATTGCACTTGCCAAGGAGCCGGGTTTCACAAGAAGACCGAGGCACATCAAGCGTCGCTTCAACTCCATTAGTGAAAATGTTCAAGATGGAGACATAGATATTTGTAAAGTACATACGGACTGAATGTAGCGGATCATTGTGAAACCTCTCCTAGAGCAAAACATGATCAACACGAGAACTCTATGGGTGTTTGATTCATCACAATGTAACTAGATTATTGACTCTAGTGCAAGTGGGAGACTGTTGGAAATATGCCCTAGAGGCGATAATAAAATGGTTATTATTATATTTCCTTGTTCATGATAATTGTCTATTGTTCATGCTATAATTGTGTTATCAGGAAATCGTAATACATGTGTGAATATATAGACCACAACACGTCCTAGTGAGCCTCTAGTTGACTAGCTCGTTGATCGTGAGATAGTCATGGTTTCCTAACTATGGACATTGGATGTCATTGATAACGGGATCACATCATTAGGAGAATGATGTGATGGAAAGACAATCCTAAGCATAGCACAAGATCGTGTAGTTTGTCTCGCTAGAGCTTTTCCAAATGTCAAGTATCATTTCCTTAGACCATGAGATTGTGCAACTCCGGATCTTGTAGGAGTGCTTTGGGTGTGCCAAACATCCTGGCATATGGCTGGGTGACTATAAAGGTGCACTCTGGTATCTCGAAAGTATCTGTTGGGTTGGCATGAATCGAGAGTGGGATTTGTCCTCCGTATGGCGGAGAGGTATCTGGGCCCACTTTCGGTAATGCATCATTATAATGAGCTCAATGTGACCAAGTGTCAGTCACGGGATCATACATTCTGATGCGAGTAAAGTGACTTGCGATAGCGAGATTAAGCGAGGTATTGGGATACCGGCGATCGAATCTTGGGCAAATAGCGTGCCGATTAACAAAGGGAATTTGTATCACGGGATTGATTGAATCCTCGACATCGTGGTTCATTCGATGAGATCATCGAGGAGCATGTAGGGAGCCAACATGGGTATCGAGATCCGCTATTGGTTATTGTGGGAGAGGTGTCTCGGTCATATCGCATGTCTCCCGAACCGTAGGGTCTACACATAAGCCGGTGGCGCTAGGGTTGTTGAGATATTAGTATCACGGTAACCGAAAGTTGTTTGGAGTCCGGATGAGATCCGGACATCACGAGGAGTTCAAAATGGTCGGAGGTGAAGATTTATATATAGGAAGTCGGTTTGACCATCGGGAAAGTTTGGGGTCACGTCTTGTCTGGGACCACCGGAAGGGTCCCGGGGGTCCATCGGGTGGGGCCACCTATCTCGGAGGGCCCCATGGGCTGAAGTGGGAGGGGAACCAGCCCCTGGTGGGCTGGTGCACCCCCCCCCCCCTTGAGGCCCCCTGCGCCTAGGGTTGGAAACCCTAGGGGTGAGGCGCCTCGCTGCCTTGGGGCAAGCCACCCACTTGCCGCCGCCCCTTGAGATTGGATCTCCAAGGGGCATGGCGCCCCAGACCCTATATAAAGAAGGGGAGGGAGGCAGCCGCACCTGGCCTGGCGCCTCCTCTCCCTCCCATGACACCTCTCCCTCTCGCTATGCTTGGCGAAGCCCTGCGAGATCATTCTTGCATCCACCACCAGCTTGGCGTCTTCTTTGGATCTCCATCAACCTCTCCTTCCCCTTCTTTGGATCAAGAAGGAGGCGTCTTCCCAACCGTCGTGTGTTGAGCGAAGGTGCCGTTAGATTCGGCGCTAGGATCTCGGTGATTTGGATCACGGCAGTCGACTCCCTCGACCCCGTTCTCTTGAATGCTTCCTTGCGATCTACAAGGGTATGTAGATGCACTCCTTTCTCTCGTTGCTAGATGACTCTATAGATTGATCTTGGTGAGCGTAGAATTTTTTATTTTTTATAGCGTTCCCCAACAACTAATGGGCCTCGATGGGCCTTAGTGGAGAGAGAGGCTGGCCTAGGGCAGGTGCGTGCCCCTCCCTCTGTTAGAATTGGACTAGGAGAGGCGGTGCCCCTTTCCTTCTCCCTCTCCCTCTCCTTCCTTCCCCCTCTCCCCCTTTGGGTGGAAACCTACTAGGACATGGAGTCTAGTAGGATTCCCCTCTTGAGAAGCGCCATAGAGGCGGCCGGCCTCTCCCTTGCTCCTTTATATCTGGGCGGGGGCACCCCAAATACACAACAATTGATCTGTTTGATCTTTTAGCCGTGTCTGGTGCCCCCCTCCACCATAGTCCACCTCAATATCTTGTGGCGGTGCTTAAGCGAAGCCTGTGCGATAGAACATCAACATCGTCCTGCGTCGTCGTGCTAGTGAAACTCTCCCTCAACACTTTCGGCTGGATCGGAGTTCGAGGGGCGTCATGGGCTGAGCGTGTGCTGAACTTCGGAGGTGCCGTCGTTGATTACTTGATCGGTCGGATCGTGAATCGTGCGACTACATCAACCGCATTGTGCTAATGCTTCGCTTTGGTCTCGGTATATGGACAACCTCTTCCCTCTTGTTGCTATGCATCACCATGATCTTAGCGTGTGCGTAGGATTTTTTGAAATTACTCGTTCCCCTAGCAGTAGTATCCGAGCCAGGTTTTATCGTAGATGTCATATTGTGAGTAGAACACAAGTGAGTTGTGGGCGATATAAGTCATCTTGCTTACCAACATGTCATACTTTGGTTCGGCGGTATTGTTGGATGAAGCGGCCCAGACCGACATTACTGGCGTATGCTTCAGTGGGCGGTTCTACCGGCGTGCTTTGCACCGGAATTGGTGGCGGTGTCGATTTCTCAACTTTAGTTGAACCGAGTGTGGCTATGCCGGTCCTTGAGAAGGTTAAAACAGCGCTAACTTGACAAACTATCATTGTGGTTTTGATGCATAGGTAAACGGTTCTTGCTAAAGCCCGTAGCAGCCCACGTAAAATTTGCAACAACAAAGTAGAGGGCGTCTAACTTGTTTTGCGAGCATGTTAATGATGTGATATGGTCAAGATGTGATGCTATATTTTATTGTATGAGATGATCATGTTTTGTAACGAGTTATCGTGGCTGGCGAGAACCATATGGTTGTCGCTTTATTGTATGCAATGCAATGCATACTGTAATGCTTTACTTTATCACTAAGCGGTAGCGATAGTCGTAGAAGCATAAGATTGGCAAGATGACAAGCGATGCTACGATGGAGATCAAGGTGTCGCGCCGATGGCGATGGTGATTATCGGTGTCAAAACCGGCGGATCTCGGGTAGGGGTCCCGAGCGTGCGTCTGGCGGATGGTAACGAGGCGAGGACACAATGTTTTTACCCAGTTGGGCCCTCTCGATGGAGGTAAAACCCTACGTCTGCTTGATTAATATTGATGATATGGGTAGTACAAGAGTAGATCTACCACGAGATCAAGGAGGCTAAACCTAGAAGCTAGCCTATGGTATGATTGTTGAGATGTATCTTAGTCCTACGGACTAAGGCCCTCCGTTTATATAGAACCTTTGGAGGGCTAGGGTTACCTGAGTTGGTTACAATGGTGGGAGATCTACATATCCGTATTGCCAAGCTTGCCTTCCACGCCAAGGAAAGTACCATCGGACACGAGCGGAGTCTTCAATCTTCTATCTTCGTAGTCTTGGAGTCCGGCGGATATTGATAGTCGGCTATCCGGACACCCCTAGTCAGGACTCCTCGGTAGCCCCGAACCGGGCTTCAATGGCGATAAGTCGGTAGCGTTTATAGTCTTGGCGTTGCAAGGCGGGTTCTCCTTCAAATTCCACGTCTGGCCAAATATTATCCGGCTTCATCTTGAATCTTGTGTTCCTTGGCTTCCACGCCAAATAGTGGCCCTCTTCCACATGTCATGAATCACGAAAAGTTAGGAGTGTCTTTACATTTCACCCCTAATTGTGCGAGTCGTCCGCCTATAAAAAGGCAGAATCCAGATCCAAACCTGCACCGTCCTCCTCCGCGTATACTCCATCGAGCGCCTCGACCTAGAAATCCATTCCACCATGGATCGCTTCTTGGCTCTTCTTCACGCGCTCCCGGCCCACCTTGAGGCTGGAGGAGATGCTCATTTCGCTGACGAGCTAGTTAAGCTCCAAGCAGAGGGTTTCTCCTCCGGCCTTCATGGTTCGGTCGAGGCGGACTGGTTACTATCAAGGTGGGAGGCAGGCGGAGGACACTCAAGCCCCAACAAGGGGAGGCGAGTGTGCTTTGTCCCCTATCGATAAGGGGCTCGGTTTCCAATACATCCGTTCCTCGCGGGCTCCTGAAGTTCTCACGGACTCCAGCTCCACCACCTCACGCCCGCCTCCGTGCTGCATATCGTGGGCTACGTAGCTCTTTGTGAGCTATTCCTGGGCGTCGAGCCCCATTTTGCATTGTGGAAGAGGCTGTTTTGCCTCGTACCTCGTTCTCACCAGGGTCCATATATCAAGTGGGCGCGCGCGAAATATGGCGCATCGCGGGACGGATACCTATCCGGCACCCCAAGAAGCGTCCGGGCCGGCCCTCGGGTGGTTTTATATTGGAGGCGCTCATTGCGGATCGATCGGATCGGCCTCGAGTTTAGTCTTGCTCCTTGAAGAAGCGCCTCATTTGGCGCCCATGAGCCCCATTTGGAGGAAGACAAGGCGTCCATTACTTGATGGGCGGATAAGATTAATGGCTCATTCAGAAGCGACCATGATCGGAGTCATGGCGGCGTGCATCAGCGAGGGTACAACCTTTGCTGTCTGAGGCCACCCCATGTGGGATTTCAGCGGGGAAAACGGCGCTACCCGGCACGGCCGTAAAGGGCGGATTCGACCGAGGATCTGGTGAGGATCTGTCCGGCTGTACAAGGGAGAAGGAGGACTTCCTTCGCCCGAACCCTTTGGATGGGTTTTCCATGATCAACCCTAGAGGATGGGTAGGCGAACACCTCGAAGGACTCTACCCGTGCTTCGAGTTTTAAGCTTCTTATATTATGTCTTGGCGTAGGGTCTCGCGCGGTATGAAGGACACGGTGAGTCTGCTCCACAACCCAAGGATCGGAAGGATCCACAGGTCCGACCTCGAAGAGGATCCGGACATCGAGGTGGAGCTGATCGTGAGGGTGTATCACCAGCTCAGCATAGACAATGCTTTGGTTGCCATTCACGGCGGACTACCCGGATGAGTTTGGCTTCACGGTGACGCGACGAAAACGGACACGGTATCTCTTTCTGCCCATTTCGACCCTCATGAGCGATGGTATTTGAGGAAGCGTGTAAGGGCATATTCATTCCCGAGTGGTTTTGGTGATTGATGACAACGCTTATGCGGACTAATCGTGTGCGTTAAGTTCTTTCGGAGAAGCATTACGTTGTACGGGCGATTTCCTCCCTCGGGGTTTTACTCAAGGCGGTGTTACTCCTGCGTTTACGTTGTTGGTGGACTAGTTCCGTAGGAGTCACCGTACTATTAGAGGGATCCGCTTTGGTAAGGCGGGTGGAATCAACACGTACACATCCCTCTCACACCGTTGCATTCCTTCGCATCTTTGGGTTGCTCTTCTCTTCGGTTCCCTCTTCGTCTGTGCGGTGATAGTACTGCGATCTACTGCGGTAGTACCGCTTCGAGGGCTCGGCCGTAGTAATGCCGTAATACCGCGCCTACTACCGCCTTGATTCGGACGATGTTTTCTCGTGTCGGGTTTTGCGGCACTACCGGTGTAGTGGAAGCGGTAGTACCGCCGGGGCGGTAGATACCGCTCCTACTCCATGATAATACCGCTCTGAGAACCGATGGCTGGGTTTCCCCTTGGCAGTAGTACTGCCGAGGAGGAGGCGGCGATGCCGCTCTCGTGGTAATACCGCCCTTCCCCAATGATATACCGCTCTGTCTTGAGGCTGCTTTCGATGGGAATAACGGTTGGATGTGTTCCCCACTATATAAAGGGTCTTCTTCTTCCTTGTTGACCTACCTCTTTCCCCCAAAGCTCCTTGTTGCTCAAAGCTCCATTTTAGCCGATCTCTCTCCCTAGCCAATCAAACTTGTTGATTTGCTCGGGATTAGTTGAAAGGCCGGATCTACACTTCCACCAAGAAATTTGATTTCCCCACTTATCCCTTGCGGATCTTGTTACTCTTGGGTGTTGAGCACCCTAGGCGGTTGAGGTCACCTCGAAGCCATACTCCATCGTGGTGAAGCTTCGTGGTGTTGTTGTTGTTGTTGGGAGCCTCAGTGTTGTAGAGATAGCCCCAACCTTGCTTGTAAGGTTGGTCGCCGCCTTCAAGGGCACCAATAGTGGAATCACGGCATCTCGCATTGTGTGAGGCGTGAGGAGAATCTGATGGCCCTAGTGGCTTCTTGGGGAGCATTGTGCCTCCACACGCTCTATGAGCGTACTTCCCTTAAAGGAAGGAACTCGGTAACACATCCTCGTCTCCACGGCTCCACTCTTGGTTATTCGTGCCTTTACTCTTGCAAGCTTACTTATTGTTTCATCCTTGCTTGCTTGTGTAGTAGTCTTTATTGCATCATATAGGTTGCTCACCTAGTTGCACATCTAGACAACCTATTTTGTTGCAAAGTTTAATTTAGTAAAGAAAAGGTTAAAAATTGTTAGTTGCCTATTCACCCCCCCTCTAGTCAACCATATCGATCCTTTCAATTGGTATCAGAGCCTCGTCTCTTTATTAAGGACTTTGCCGTCCGAAGAGTATGGTTGACACCAGCGATGGTCGGAGGAACACTCGGTGTGAATCCCATCTCGTCTTGACGAAAGGGAACCTCGGTCTCGTGAGGAATTCAATGTGGCTTTAAACACATTGAAAACCTCCATAATGACGAGGTTAAAAGCATGTTTAATGATTTTCTAGAGGACTTAAACTATCTACGCGCCTATGAAAGTGGGTGATCCTCTTGACAAGGTGACGGATGCTATCTCCGACAAGGGAAGCTAACAATGAAAAGAGTCCTTCTACTAGTGGTAGAAATGGCACGACATCTTTGCCCATGTGGAACCTCCTATCTATAAGGACCGATTCCCTCCACTCATTTAAATCATGTGGTCCTCCTCCTAAGTATGTGAAAAATGAAGATTTTGATTCTTGGGTTTATAAACTGGCGACATTTAAAACATGTGAACACTAACCTTTGGAGAATCATTGAAGAGGTTTCTTTCCTCATGACCGAGCAACTTCACCCCTCGAGAAGAAGTGGACAATCAATTCAATGAGAGTGCTCTCTTCATCATCAAGGCGCTATCCTTCGAAGATCTTCCTCATCTCGACCTCATGCCATGGCTAAAGATGCATGGAAGTGTGTCGGCGTATGTCTGAGGAAGTGCTAGCATTCAACGCTCCAACTATGAAGTGGTGCAAGATGAAGCCGATGAGTTTGCAATGAAAGAGGATGAAGAACCTCGTGAACTATTCGAAGAGTGACCAAACTTGCGGTTGCACTCGAGATCATGGGAATGGGACACGGATGACAAGCTGGATCAGCGCAAGTTTCTCAAGGCTATGATGCCTTACAACAAGGCCATGTCCTCTGTCATCCGCCAAAGCCGGACTTCCACTCCATGTCCTCTAGCGAAGTATTGGATGAGTTTATTGCAATGAACATCTTGGATAAGACCGCCCGACAATGCGGTGCTTCGTTCCCAAAGGGCTAAAGCCCAACCTTGCTCTGAAGGCCAAGGTTACTATGGAAGAAAGAGGAAGAAGCGGAAGATGAGAAAGCAACCCGAAGACACCAAGTTTGACTACCATGAGCACATGGCCCTTGCTTCAAGACAATTTTGGAGCAAGAAGAGCTCGAGACAACTTCAACAAGAACAACTCAAGTGGCGTCAAGGGCAAGCAGCGAGTTAGAACTTGCTTCAAGCTGTGGCAATGTAAGCCATTTAGTTGCAGATTGTCCTTACGAAGCGGGAAGACAATGGTGGCAAGTTCATTCGAAAAGACAAAGCCAAGTCCTTCCCAACAAGAACAACAGCAGAAGACTCCCACTCGTGGGTTGGTGGTTCAAGAAGAATACCAAGAGGATGGCGATGATGATGAAGATGAAGAAGCAGCGGCCATGGCGTCCATTGCCATTGCTACTCCTCGGGTGTCTCTCTTGAATCACCCAGCAAAACATCACCGCTAGATGCCTCATGGCTAAAGCTTCAAACAAGGTAACCCCAACATCACAACCACCATCATTACTCATCCCTCCTCGGAGGATTGCATTGATGGACATGTTGAGTCTAATGAGGAAGTGAATGAATTTGAGTCTTTTATGAGTAAGCTCAAGGGAAAGTCAAAGCACTTTGTTGCTCTCTTGGAACAACTTAGTGAGCCAATGACATGATCGAGGCTCACGAAGAAACCATCTCAAGATGGAAGGTCATAGTCGTGACTATGCCGATGAGATATCGGATCTCTCTAATGCTCTTGAGGAAGGCGTGTGCATCGTTTGACTCTTGAGAGTCACACAATGATGACCAGCTAAGTTAAAAAGATCTTGATCATGCTCTTGTCATGTCTTGTGTGCTAAACTCGAGAAGGCTAAACTTGGGGTTGATCATGCTAGACTCAAGAGGAGTTTGAGATACTTGACAAGGCCCACAAAGTCTTGAAGGGTACTCATGCCAACCTCAAAGAGTCTCATGCTCAACTCCAAGTTAAGCTAATCAAGAAAAGGCCACCTTTCCTCATATGGTATTAATTGATAATGCATGTGCTACTAACCCGTGTTGTGAGCATGTGCATCTTGTGGAGAAAATGCCAAGTTGAAGGATCAACTTGAGAAGGGCCTTGTGACTTGCATTCAAGGTGAGAAAAACCTCAACGACCTTTTGAGCAATCAAAAGGAAGTTGTTAGGAAAAAGAAGAATTGGGTTTGCACCCAAGTCCAAGAACAAGAAGAAGAAGAACAATAAGGCCAATCGTCCTCCTTCCCTCAAACAATCATTAAGTGAAAGAGGAGGGTGCTTCTAAGAAGAAGGAGAAAGTGAAGAAGTTGATGTCCAAAGGGCAAGGGCATTTCCTCAAACAAAGCCGTGACTTTAACCCCTCATATGTGTTGTGCCGTGCTAGTGATGGACATGTTTATGCTAGATTTGTTGGTTCTTCTTATGAGTACATTGAATGGTCTATTTGGGTTCCCAAGACCCTTGTTACTAACATCAAAGGACCCATTACTAAATGGGTACCTAAAACCAAGCATTGATCTCGTGTAGGTGTTTGCTTCCGGTGGGGGATCATGGTTGCTCGATAGTGGAGCAACAAATCATATGACCGGGAGCAAGGACTTGGTGGTGGACGTGCAAGAGATTCCATCTATGCCCACCAATGTCGAGTGGGGTGATGCATCGCATTCTAAGGTACTGGGCCTCGGCAAGGTCATCATTTCTCATGATCTAACGATCGAGAAAGTCATGCTTGTTGAGTCCCTTGCATTCAATTTACTTTCCGTTTGTCAACTTGCACTCATGGGCTTTGCTACATTCTTTGATATTGATACGTGGCCCTCTTGTGGAGCAAGACTCTTAAAGTAGCCTTCGTTGGGCATGTAGAAACGGTCTCTATGTGGTTAACTTTTGAACAACCCACTAAGACGCGACATGCCTAATGGCTAAAGTTGGACGTGGGATGGCTTTGGCATGCCGTTTAATACGTCAATATGAGATCTTTGCAAAGTCTTCTCAAGGGGACCATGTCCATGGACTAACAAATGTTAGTTTTGCCAAAGATCGTGCTTGCGATGCTTGTATCGAAGAAAGCTTCATGAAAGGCTCACCCTCCTTCAACCATCATCTACTCAAAGAGACCCTTGGAGCTCCTTCACATGGATCTTTTGGGCCTCCATCGTTTGATAGTCTTGGAGGAAGAAAGTATTGCTTGGTGATTGTGGATGATTACTCAAGGTACACTTGGGTATACTTCTTCAAGAGGAAGAGTGAGACCCAACAAACCGTCATCAACTTTGCAAGCGAAGCTCAGCGTCGACATGATGCAAAGATCTTGACAATAAGAAGCGACAATGACACAGAGTTCAAGAACTACACCTTGGATGAGTTTCTTAGTGATGAGGGGATCAAGCATCAATATCACGGCACCTTATACCCCTCGACAAAATGGTGTTGCGGAGAGGAAGAACCGGACGTTGATGGATGCGGCAAGGACCATGATGGCGGAGTTCAAGTCTCCAGTACAACTTTTGGGCTGAAGCCATCAACACCGCATGTCATGCATCAATCGGCTCTATCTTACAAAGGCTTGAACAAGACTCCTTATGAGATACTCACCGTGACAAGCCCAACCTCAAGTACTTCGGGTGTTGGTTGTAAGTGTTTCATTCTCAAGAAAGGTGTTAGTTTGTCTAAATTTGAGGCTAGAGCTCATGAGGGCATATTTGTTGGTTATGCTACAAACTCTCATGCTTACCGTGTCCTCAACAAGTCCACGGACTCATTGAGGAGATGTGTAGCGTGGATTTTGATGAAAATAACGGCTCCCAAGTGGAGCAAAGTGGTACTTGTGATGCGGTGATGAAATTCCTCCCAAGCCATAAAAGAATGGGTATTGGTCAAATCCTACCCATTGAGGGACCCCTTGTGGCGAAGGAGAGGACAATGCTCTACTCAAGTAGAGCCATCACCTCATCAAGACCCACGCTTCAGAAGAACAAAGTGAAGGCCCTCAACCTTGTGAACAAGATCAAGGGCAAGATCAACCTCAAGATGGTGGAGAACCTCTAAATGATGCCCAAGGTCAAGTTCTCCCCTCGAGCAAGTTCAAGATCAAGAGCAAACTCAAGCTCAAGTACAAGCTCAACATCAAGAACAAGCTCAAGGGCGCCCAAGATGATCAAGTCGACCCTCCTCCCTCCACATCAGGAGGAATTAGGCGTCGCATGTGGTGCTTCAAGCTCACCACTCAAGGGCATCTCATGGAAAATGTAGTTGGAAGCCTAAGAAAGGGGTAAGCACTCGTAGACAATTAGCAAACTATTGTGAACATCATGCGTTTATCTCTTGTGTTGAACCCCAAAAGGTCATGAGGCGCTCGAAGACTCGGATTGGCTCAATGCCATGCATGAAGAACTCAACAACCTTGAGTACAACAAAGTATGGAGATTGGTGCCAAGGCCATCAGGGAACCACAATGTCATTGGAACCAAGTGGATCTTTAAGAACAAGCAAGATGCTCATGGGAACATCATTACGCAACAAGGCAAGATTAGTAGCACAAGGCTACTCCCAAGTCGAGGTATCGACTACGGTGAAACCTTTGCTCCGTTGCTAAATCTTGAATCCATACGTTTGTTGATTGCCTATGCTTCTCATCACAACTTTAAGTTGCAACAAATGGATGTGAAAAGTGCTTTTCTTAATGGTCCTATTAATGAGTTGGTTTATGTCAAGCAACCCCCCGGGTTCGAGGATCCCTACTTCCCGGATCATGTGTACCAACTCGATAAGGCACTCTATGGCCTTAAACAAGCCCCACGTGTGTGGTATGACCACCTTACGAGAGTTGCTACAAGATCGTGGATTTGAAGTAGGGCTAATCGATCCCCCTCTTTTTACTAAGAAGGTCGGCGGGGAGTTGTTTGTATGCCAACTATATGTTGATGATATTATCTTTGGTTCTCCTAACAAAGCTTTCAATGAGGAATTTGCGCTCTCATGACCTCCAAGTTTAAGATGTCATCTATGGGAGAGTTGAAGTTCTTCCTTGGTTTTGACATCAAACAAAGAAGAAGGAACCTTCATCAACCAAGCCAAATACACTCAAGACATGCTTAAAAGATTCAAGCTAAGTGATGTCAAGCGGCATCTACTCCAATGCCTACCAAGTGCCAACTTGACAT
>JAHHZJ010000328.1:0-151712 GCA_021437245.1 Aegilops speltoides
ATGTAGGGCCTAGCTTGGAGAAGGATGAACATTGGAGCAAGAACCAGCATGGAGATGATGGCATGCAAGGGGACAAGAATGGAGTTACAAGTGATGATTTCAGGACTTTGAAGCCACCATAATGAGTGCATGAAGCCTTGGACGAAATATACAAGATGCCACTCCATAAATTTCGTCCAGAGGCTATTCTAGGTGCGGCGTCACCTTATTATTGGGCCAGCCCATGTAATTTCGAAATACATTAGTATAGGCTATTTTTAGAGTCCGTATGTGTAGGGAAACAAGAGATAGGGTTAGTTTGGACCCTCCACCAAGGGCCACGAAATTCACCCCTCTTCCTCCATATATACAGCCCTTAGGGCACCGTTTAGACTTGGGTTTTGTTTAGATCAAAGTTCGCCATAGCTGCAACTTCCAGCATTGCCGTTTGTGTTCAACGACTGGACAAAGCGCCACAGAACCCCACCTTGATCAATAAAGCTTTCATCTTATATTCGCAATATCCAGATTGCAATCTCAGTTTCTTGCTTGTTCTTCGTTTGCTCGCAGGAAATAGACCCCGTGGTCGTTGATCGTGCTCGGCGTGGTCAATAACCTCTCGGAGTTGGTTTAGCGATTGCTAAGCGCGCCCGTCCTCGCACGTTCAGAGTCGGATCATCAAAGTCGACTTCCACCAAAGCGAAATCCACCATCTCATCGAAAGACGGGACACCTCTGCCTCTATCAGGTGGTAATCCCGGGGGCACGTCTTGTGGAAAGACGTCAGCGAACTCCTGCAAAATGTTAGTGACAGCAGGTGGCAAAGAGGAAGGCATGTCCTCGAATGAAAATAATGCCTCTTTGCACACAAAAGCATAGCAAACAGATTTGCTAAAATCTAGCTCATCAATATCAGATTTGGTGGCAAGTAAACATGCACTTTTCAATTTAATTTCGAAGCAATAGTAGATGGTTTATTATTAGGCTTCATGTGTTGCTCAAATTCTTTTGCCACAATCTGATTTTCACTCTTATTTTTCTCTGTTTTGCTTTATTAGCTCTATTAATATCATCTTTCAAAATGGAATCAGGAGTCATAGGAAGCAAAGTAATATTTTTATCCCTATGAACAAGAGTATACTGATTGTTTCTACCATGGTGTACATAATTTTTATCAAATTGCCATGGTCTACCAAGTAATAAGGAACATGCTTGCATAGGTACCACATCACAATCAACATAATCAGCATATGTAGAGATACTAAAATGCACACTAACAAAGCGTGTTACCTTAACCTTGCCGCTGTTGTTGAACCATTGGATGTAGTAAGGATGTGGATGTGGTCTTGTGGTGAGAGATAGCTTCTCCACCATCTCCATGCTAGCCAAGTTGTTGCAGCTCCCTCCATCTATGATGACGCAAATAGAACGTTCCTTCACAACTCCCTTTGTATGGAACAAATTGTGTCTCTGATTTTGCTCAGCTTGTGTAACTTGCACACTCAAAACACGTTGAGCAACTAAACATTCATACCTGTCAGCATCTTTAGCAGCCATGTATTGTGTCTCATGATCAGAATCATCTCCACCGTGTTCCTCATGTGTAATAAGAGCCAAAGTCTCCTCATCATAGTCACTAGCGGACTCATACCCACCATCCTCAGTAGCAATTATCACACGCTGAGATTTGCATTCTCTCAAGAAAATGTCCTCTTCCCTTACAAATGACGACAAATAATATCACTTGTGTGCCCTGCTGACGCCATGGAAGAAGAAGAGCTCTGTGCAGGCCTGCAGTGTGCTCTTGGCGAGATAGTGGTGGTTGTGCACGCTTTCTTGTATCACAGTTGGAGGTGGCACTGAAGGAGGTGATGGTGCGGTGGAAGTAGATGATGCACGTGGTGTCCATGATGAAGGTCGACTGCGAGAAAAGTTAGTGCCGCCAATGGCGCCAATGCACGTCGACTTCACGTTCACTTTACAAGCAAGATGGAATAAGCGAGTGATATTATTATAATCCTTATAGTCTAGAATGGTCTGAATCTCTCTATTTAATCCACCCAGAAAACGTGCAAGCATAGCTTCATTCTCCTCAACAATACCACATCTAATCAAGCCAGTTTGTAATTCCTGATAATATTCTTCTACAGAATTTTCTCCTTGTCTTAAACGCTACAATTTTTGAAGTAATTCACGTTGATTATATGGTGGAACCCAACGAGTACGCATAGCAGTTTTCAAAGCAGCCCAAGTAGCTGGAATAGGATATAATCTACAATGTTCAGACCGCCAAACACATGCAAAGCTAGTGAAAGCACAAACAGCAGCAGGAACACGTCTCTCCTCAGGATATTGTTAACATGTAAATCGTTGTTCAGTTTCTGACTCCCAAGTAAGATATATATCAGGAACATATCTACCCTCAAATGGTGGAATATTCAATTTCAGTTTAGGGAGATGGTCATGATCTCGTACCTGAGGGGGTGATGAGGACATGAGTACCTTGTATATGACCAAAAATATTGCATACATGCATATTTGTCAGGTGATTTCTAGTGCAAACTATTCAATAATCCATTTATGTTATCCAGAACAAAAATACTTCACACACTTTTGTGTTTTGTCTAATTGCAGGTGTATGGGACATTTGTACAATCCACATATGAAGATAAGGAAGAAAGAGATGTTTATTTGCTGTTCAAAAAGTCCTCTCACGTCACTTTTGGCCCAAGAGAAGATAGAGTCCAAGTCTCTCACGTTCTGGATTCAGATTCGGACTGCACAGACATACCTGAATCAAAACACCAACAACTATTTCATACGGACTCGAATTGGGTGATTCTTTTTTGTTGGAAAGTAGATTTCATGCTCTTTCCAGCACAATTGGAATCACCTTAAAATCCGTCCGGAGCGTTGAGTTGTGGACAAAACAATCTAACGCTGCACCAGAATACGAGTCAAACTACAAGTCCAAAGGTGTTACGTCACCTCCACTTGGGCCCATTGGCCTTGTACGACCTAGGGTTAGTTTTAGGCTGCCTTGGGACGTCCTCCCACCTCCTTGGCCGCCACCCTTGCTCCTATATAAGTAGATCCATCTAGTAGCTTTTCCTTGGGTTTTGTTTAGATCAAAGTTCGCCATAGCTGCAACCGGCGTGCCGTTTGTGTTCAACGACCGGACAAAGGCGTCCAGAACCCCACCTTGATCAATAAAGCTTTCATCTTATATTCGCAATATCCAGATTGCAATCTCAGTTTCTTGCTTGTTCTTCGTTTGCTCGCAGGAAATAGACCCTCGTGGTCGTTGATCGTGTTCGGCGTGGTCAATAACCTCTCGGAGTTGGTTTAGCGATTGCTAAAGCGCGGCGTCCTCGCACGTTCGAGTCGGATCGTCAAAGTCGACTTCCACCAAAGCGAAATCCACCATCTCATCGAAAGACGGACACCTCTGCCTCTATCAAGTGGTATCGGTTTTCAGGTTGCTCGGTGAGAATTTCGATTTTCCTAGATTAGATTTATTTTCTTACCTATTGTCCAAGAAAAAGCCACAAAAATAGTTAGATCTATTCACCCTTTGTCCAAGCCACTCGAGCCTTTGCAATTTTCTTTTCATTGGTTGCATTATTGAATTATCGGTTGCATCGTCGTGTAGAGTTGCTGGTCTTAGTGTCTAGTTCCTTTAGAGTTTCGAGTTCTGTTCACATTAGTCACGCCGCCTGCATCATTATGCCTTCCGTTGTCCACCATCCCATCTATTAATTTCCACCACGTGCTACGCGCTGTTCATTGTCATAATCATAGTTGAGGTCATTCACATCTTCGCCAGATCCAATCTGCATCTTATCTAGTTTGTCTTGGAAAGAGGAAAAAAAAGAGAGAAAAAAAGAGAAAAAAGGAAAGAAAAAAAAAAAAAGAGAGAAAAAAAGAAAAAAAAGTGTGAGAAAAAAAAGAGAGAAGAAAAAAAATCGGATCTATCTAGAATCAATCTCGTACCTGAATTCGGATTGGAATCATTTTTATGACTGTTCAGTAAAACAGGTGTATCTTCCTCATACGAAGTCCGTTTTGACTCCGTGAGTACTCAAATTAAAGCTAGCGACGAGACGCATCTAAATAGTTGCAGAAGCTAGTTCAATATTTGACACCTCAAAATCGGCTTCTAAATAGGTCTTTTGCCCTCTGAAGTTCGTGAACACAGCTTGTTCCAATTTTTCAGTCAGTTTTAGAATTCTTTGACTCCTCATATCAACTCGAATTGAGTGATTCTTTTTGCATTGGAAAGCTTGAGTTAGTAGCATTCTTTGAAAGAATTTATTAGAAAATTGGCTCAAACTTTTCAAGAGGAAAGTTGAGAGAGAGTTGTTGTATGTCCTTCTTGGTAGTTGTTTTTCATCATTATCTTCACTACCGTTGTGATCTTCACTTATATCTTGCTGTCAAGAGCTACTTAGTAACCTTCATTGATGCTAGTTGTGCTACTGCCGTGACCTCATTAGTGTTCTAGGCTCGCGTCTCTAGTCCGGTCTAGCCTAGGACCACCACAATACCGTCGTTGGCGTTTATTCTACATTGCATCTCTGAATTGATTATTGCTAATCTTTTGCTACCATATATAGCCAACCCAGCTCCACATATTTCTACACCGTATATATACGTTCCTCAGCAATCGCTTTACACAATCTTGGAGTTATTTGACATCGCTGGTTGCTGTCACCACCGCCGCATGGTAAGAACTTGTAAGATATTGATATTTGCTTTACTGTGAGCACTTTACAACCACATCCTAGTAGTTCATAGGAACATTATTCGGGAATTTTGTTTCTTGTTTCCACTAATCATGACAGGTTCCGGAGATAGAAGTTCTTGGACGACGGACACATCTTCACCATCACGAGAGTTGGGACAACACACACAACCACATGGTCAGTTATCTCTTTACCGTCATTTGAGGGTAGATTTAATCCTGCTATTTATCTAGCTTGGGAGTTTGAAGTAGAACAAGTTTTAGTAACCATGACTTTTACGAACTTGGCGAGTACGAGCTGCCACTAGAGCATTCTTGGTTTTGCTTTAGTTTGGTGGAGTGTGCATTGTAAGAAAAATATTGATAACCAACCCACAACTTGGAAAGATTTGAAATATGTAATGAGACAACATTTTTCCCTGCTTACTATCGCCGTGAATTGCTTCATAAATTTGAAAAATTTAAACAAGGCAACAACACCGTCCATGCTTACTACAAAGAGTTCAAATCTTATATGCATCATTGTGACATAGAAGAATCTAAGGATGATACAATGAATAGATTTTTGGTGGTTTGAACCATGATATTCGAGCAAGATTTGAGATATTCCTCGTTGCATTACTGGTATGTATGTTCGTGCTTGTACCTTTGAGAGACGATTCTGAGGAGGATGCATTGGGTGACTACAACAACTACTATTCAGTTCATGCTCACCACCGCCGTTGGTTCCTCCACCGTTGCACCTACTAGAGCAGCCCCACCTCGGATTGTGAGCGCGACATCATCTCAAGAGTATGGTGCGTTGTCTCACGTCTGTACCTATATCAGCTACGCCTTTGCGACAAGGTAATGATAAAGGTATTGATGATATAACTTCACATGAGAATGATGCATCCCTAGTTAACTTGAATACATCATGTGTTGAGCTACCCACTACTTTGATCACACCACCTATTTTAGAGGATTATGTTGATAATTTGACTTTGCCATGTGATCAAACAACTGAAATACCAACAATTTTGAGAGCACCAATTGAATTAACTGTTGATGCAAAAGAATCAATGTTTAATCGTTTTGATATGACCTCTAATCTTGGTGATGATTCTGTGTCGAATGACTCATTGCATGTTTGCTTATCTAAGCATGTTGTAGCATGTAAATTTGATTCAAATAAGGTTTATTCACCAATGTTGGGATGGTTTAATGATGAACATTGTCAATCTTTTGAAATAAATAAGAGCTTCACTTATATGTGCAAACTGAGTGCAATATTTTCATGCCTTCTAGCTCTTGTGCTAATTTGTTGGCTTTAGATTTTATGAACTATGCAAGTTACTCATCTATTCATGTGTCATATATGCAAAAATCAAGGGAAGTAAAATGGATGGCGTATACATATACAACATGTACACCTTGTCTCTTTTGTTAGCCACATTTCAGATTAAGCAACGCCGAGGACGGCTTTATTTTCAAAAAGGGGAGGATGATGAGGACATGAGTACCTTGTATATGACCAAAAATATTGCATACATGCATATTTGTCGGTGATTTCTAGTGCAAACTATTCAATAATCTATTTATGTTATCCGAACAAAAATACTTCACACACTTTTGTGTTTTGTCTAATTGCAGGTGTATGGGACATTTGTACAATCCACATATGAAGATAAGGAAGAAAGAGATGTTTATTTGCTGTTCAAAAGTCCTCTCACGTCACTTTTGGCCCAAGAGAAGATAGAGTCCAAGTCTCTCACGTTCGGATTCAGATTCGGACTGCATGAGACATACCTGACTCAAAACGCCAACAACTATTTCATACGGACTCCGAATTGGGTGATTCTTTTTTTGTTGGAAAGTAGATTTCATGCTATTTCCAGCACAATTGGAATCACCATAAAATCCGTCCGGAGCGTTGAGTTGTGGACAAAACAATCTGACGCTGCACCAGAATACGAGTCAAACTACAAGTCCAAAGGTGTTACGTCACCTCCACTTGGGCCCATTGGCCTTGTACGACCTAGGGTTAGTTTTAGGCTGCCTTGGGACGTCCTCCCACCTCCTTGGCCGCCACCCCTTGCTCCTATATAAGTAGATCCATCTAGTAGCTTTTCCCTTGGGTTTTGTTTAGATCAAAAGTTTGCCATAGCTGCAACCGGCGTGCCGTTTGTGTTCAACGACCGGACAAAGCGTCCACAGAACCCCACCTTGATCAATAAAGCTTTCATCTTATATTCGCAATATCCAGATTGCAATCTCGGTTTCTTGCTTGTTCTTCGTTTGCTCGCAGGAAATAGACCCTCGTGGTCGAGGTTGATCGTGTTCTCGGCGTGGTCAATAACCTCTCGGAGTTGGTTTAGCGATTGCTAAGGCGCGGCGTCCTCGCACGCGTTAGTAGTCGGATCGTCAAAGTCGACTTCCACCAAAGCGAAATCCACCATCTCATCGAAAGGCGGACACCTCGCCTCTATCGGGGAGCCCTAACATTGCCATTATTTGCATGTGGGCGACCTCGTGGATGTGGTCTTGGTGGTTGCACGTAGTTCGATGTTGATCAACCTCATCCTCGTAATCGCCCACATACTCATCATCCTCCTCGGTACCAGCAGCAGCAGAGCGGTGAGCCAAAGAAGCACCAACAGCGAGAGCAGCGGCACCGAATTTTGTCCTGGCTCAATAGGAACACGCTGAGCTCGTCCATACTGATTCGGAAGGGGCCGTAGTTGTTGTCGTTGCAGAGGTGCGATAGGTGCAGCCTGCGGTGGTTGTGGAAAACGCGCGAGCAATTCATCAAACTTGCTATCAAGCTTTGTTTCAAACGTCTTCCCAATGCCATCTATCTTCTCCATGGCCTCATCAAATCTGTTTAGCAAATCTTGCACTTCTCCAATCATCATTTGCTGAAACTTATCATGTAGCTGTTTGTTCGTCAGGTTCTCCCAATCAGTCTCATCGGCCTGTGATCCTGCCATGGTTAGCAGCAAATAGAAACACACAAGAATATGATCCTACAGACTACTAAGAAGTGGTGGTGGTGTATCACAAACCCGTCAAGCAAATCTCAAATTCTTACGGTTCTTACCTGCGGCGGTGGTGATCGGCAACCGTTGTAGTCAAAACTCTCAAAGCTTGGCTATAGCGATTACCGGGGAGAATCAAGCGCACGACGTAGATGTATGTGGAGCTGGGAAGGCTTATAATATGGTAGCAAAAGGGTCGACAATAATCAAATCAGAGATGCAAAGTTGAATAAGCGCTCAACGACAGATCTTGTCTGGTCCTAGGCTAGACCGTGCTAGAGACGCGAGCCTAGAACACTAACAAAATCACGGCGCTGCACGTAAACAAGGGAAAAGCACACTCTGGAATTTTTTTCGCTCTTTTTTTTTGCGCTGTTTTTTTTTGCGCTGCTCTTTTTTTTGCGAAAAATCACTATAATGGCGAGTGTCTCAAAACTCTTCCCAGTCAAACCGACGGGATGGGCACGAAATTTTTCGACCAAATTTTTTTTCGATTGCTGGACCCAAAAACTGGAAACGGGTCAAAAAAACTTTCTATAACGGCGACTGTCTCAATACGCTTAGAAACACCTAAAAATAGGATAGCCAGAAATTTTTTTGTCCTGTGCGTTTTTGCATTTTAATTTTTTTGGAAACCAACCTCTTCTACGGACGGCAAAAGATTGCTGGAATCCGAAACCTACTCAGACAAGGAAACACGAATCGAAAATTAGATGGATCCTGAAAACAAATCTAATATGCAAGGAACTCGGATTGGTGGTGGATATATGGTGGTGGTATATGGCAACGGTGGTGGTATATGGCAGCGGTGGTGGTATATGGATATGGATTGAGCGGTGGCGGATAAGCGGTGGTGGTAGATGGCAGGGCGATGATGATGGTGCGGCGTGACAACTTATGACCAGAACTCGAAACTCTAAAAGACTAGACTCTAAGACCAGCAACTAGACACGACGATGCAACCGCAAATTCAACAACGCAAATACAGAAAAGATTGTGCAAAGGCTCAGATTGGATCGGATATGATAACCTAACCCTATTTTTTTTTGGCTTTTTCGTGGACTGTAGGTATGAAGAACAGACTCGATCTAAACTACGAAAAACTGTAAAATCTCACCGAGCAACCTGGAAATCTAATACCACTTGATAGCGGCAAAGGTGTCCCGTCTTTCGATGAGATGGTGGATTTCGCTTTGGTGGAAGTCGACTTTGACGATCCGACTACGAACGTGCGAGGACGTCGCGCCTTAGCAATCGCTAAACCAACTCCGAGAGGTTATTGACCACGCCGAGCACGATCAACGACCACGAGGGTCATTTCCTGCGAGCAAACGAAGAACAAGCAAGAAACTGAGATTGCAATCTGGATATTGCGAATAAAAGATGAAAGCTTTATTGATCAAGGTGGGGTTACGTGGACGCCTTTGTGCAGTCGTTGAACACAAACGGCACGCGAAGTTGCAGCTATGGCGAACTTTTAATCTAAACAAAACCCAAAGTCTAAACGACGCCCTAAGGGCTGTATATATATTGGGGAAAAGGAGGGAATTTCGTGGCCCTTGAGGGTGGGGTCCGAAACCAACCCTAACTCTTGTTTCCCCACACATACGGACTCTAAAAATAGCCTATACTTAAGTATTTCGAAATTACATGGGCCTGGCCCAATAATAAGGTGACGCAGCACCTAGAATAGTCTATGGACGAATATTATGAAGTGGCATCTTGTATATGTCGTCCAAGGCTTCATGCACTCTTTATGGTGGCTTCAAAGTCCTGAAATCATCACTTGTAACTCCGTTCTTGATCCCCTTGCGCATGCCATCAACTCCATGCGTGTTCTTGCTCCAATGTTCATCCTTCTCCAAGCTAGGCCCTTCATTTGTAAGCAAAACAAATGTATCCAATTTAGGCAGCATCATATTCTCATGAACATTAGAATCATTACCAAGAAACGAAAGTACCGGTAATTTAATTGGCGTCTGTGAGCTCTAGTAATTGGTCCAAGATGTATAGCAGCAGGGCTGTGGGTGTAACAATGGTATTGATGTCCTCATCATCCTCCCTTCTTGAAATGAAGTCGTCCTCGACGGAAGTTCATCTTCCTCACCCAAATATGGCTTCAAATCTGCAATGTTAAAAGTGGGACTAACCCCAAAATCTGCAGGCAGCTCAAGTTTATATGCATTATCATTTACTTTCTCCAATACCTTAAAGGGACCAGCAGCACGTGGCATTAGCTTTGATTTGCGCAAATCAGGAAATCTATCCTTACGCAAATGTAACCAAACAAGATCTCCAGGTGCAAACACAACATGTTTTCTACCCTTATCTCCAGCAAGTTTATATTTAGCATTCATACGCTCAATGTTTTCCTTAGTTAACTCATGCATTTTTAAAATCAATTCAGCACGTTCTTTAACATCAAAATTAACCTTCTCCGAAGATGGAAGAGGCAACAAATCAATAGGTGCACGAGGTAGGAAACCATACACAACTTCAAAAGGGCACATCTTAGTAGTAGAATGCAATGAACGATTATAAGCAAATTCAATATGAGGCAAGCATTCCTCCCACATTTTCTTATTATTCTTTAGAACAGCCCTAAGCATAGTAGACAATGTTCTATTGACTACTTCAGTTAGTCCATCAGTTTGGGGGTGACAAGTAGTACTAAAAAGCAGTTTAGTCCCCAACTTAGCCCATAAACATCTCCAAAAGTGGCTAAGAAATTTAGCATCACGATTGGAAACAAAAGTATTTGGCACACCATGCAAGCGAATAATTTCACGAAAGAACAAATCAGCAACATTAACAGCATCATCGCTTTTATGACATGGTATAAAGTGTGCCATTTTCGAGAATCTATCCACGACAACAAATATGCTATCCCTCCCCTTCTTTGTTCTAGGTAAACCTAAAATAAAGTCCATAGATATATCCTCCCAAGGAACACTAGGTACAGGCAAAGGCATATATAAACCATGAGGATTGAGTCGTGACTTAGCTTTTTGACATGTAGTGCAGCGAGCAATAAAACGCTCAACATCCCATCTCATCTTTGGCCAAAAGAAATGTGTAGCAAGTACGTCCTCCGTCTTCCTCACGCCAAAGTGTCCCATTAGTCCTCCTCCATGCGCCTCCTGCAACAACAAAAGACGAACGGAGCTAGCTGGAATGCATAGCTTGTTAGCACGGAACACAAATCCATCATTAACGACAAACTTGTTCCATGTTCTTCCTTCATTACAATTCTGCAATACATCTTTAAAATCAGCATCATGCACATATTGATCTTTGATGGTCTCCAAACCAAATATTTTGAAGTCAAGTTGTGAAAGCATAGTATAGCGACGAGACAATGCATCAGCAATAACATTTTCTTTAACCTTCTTGTGTTTAATGACATAAGGGAAAGTCTCAATGAATTCAACCCATTTAGCATGTCTACGATTCAGTTTAGCTTGACTTTTAATATGTTTCAAAGATTCATGATCAGAATGTATAACAAATTCTTTGGGCCATAAATAATGTTGCCATGTTTCTAAAGTCTGAACAAGAGCATATAATTCTTTATCATAAATAGAATAATTCAGACTAGGCCCACTCAATTTTTCAGAAAAGTATGCAACAGGTTTGCCATCTTGTAATAACACACCTCCTAATCCAATTCCACTAGCATCACATTCAAGCTCAAAAGTCTTATTAAAATCAGGAAGTTGGAGTAAAGGAGCATGTGTCAACTTATCTTTCAACACCGTGAAGGCTTCTTCCTATGCGGTACCCCAAACAAACGGCACATCCTTCTTTGTAAGCTCATTGAGAGGTGCAGCAATGGTGCTGAAATCTCTCACAAAACGCCTACAGAATCCAGCGAGGCCAAGAAAACTCCTCACTTGTGTGACCGTTTTGGGCTGCGGCCAACTCTTAATAGCTTCAATCTTGGCTTTATCAACTTCAATTCCCTGTGGAGTAACAACATAGCCAAGAAAAGACACTCGGTCGGTGCAAAAGGTGCACCTCCCAAGGTTACCAAACAAACGTGCATCACGTAGAGCAATAAAAACAGCACGTAAATGTTCGAAATGTTCCTCCAAAGATCTGCTATAAATCAATATGTCATCAAAGTAAACTACCACAAATCGTCCAATGAAAGCACGGAAAACTTCGTTCATTAATCTCATGAAAGTACTAGGTGCATTAGTTAACCCAAAAGGCATGACTAACCACTCATATAATCCAAACTTAGTTTTAAATGCTGTTTTCCATTCATCTCCCAATTTCATACGAATTTGATGGTATCCACTACGCAAATCAACTTTGGAGAATATTGTAGAGCCACTCAATTCATCAAGCATATCATCTAGCCTAGGAATAGGGTGACAATAACGAATAGTAATATTATTAATGCCTCTACAATCAACACACATACGTGATGTACCATCCTTTTTCGGCACTAGAATAATAGGAACAGCACAAGGACTAAGGGATTCGCGTATATAACCTTTGTCGAGCAGCTCCTGTACTTGACGCATAATCTCCTTCGTCTCCTCTGGATTGGTACGGTATGGTGCACGGTTGGGTGATGATGCACCAGGAATTAAATCAATTTGATGCTCAATCCCTCGAATAGGTGGTAATCCCGGTGGCACGTCTTGTGGAAAGACGTCAGCGAACTCCTGCAAAATGTTAGGGACAGCAGGTGGCAAAGAGGAAGGCACGTCCTCGAATGAAAATAATGCCTCTTTGCACATAAAAGCATAGCAAACAGATTTGCTAAAATCTAGCTCATCAGTATCAGATTTGGTGGCAAGTAAACATGCACTTTTCAATTTAATTTCAGAAGCAATAGTAGATGGTTTATTATTAGGCTTCATGTGTTGCTCAAATTCTTTTGCCACAATCTGATTTTCACTCTTATTTTTCTCCTGTTTTGCTTTATTAGCTCTATTAATATCATCTTTCAAAATGGAATCAGGAGTCATAGGAAGCAAAGTAATATTTTTATCCCTATGAACAAGAGTATCTTGATTGTTTCTACCATGGTGTCTGAAATTTTATCAAATTGCCATGGTCTACCAAGTAATAAGGAACATGCTTGCATAGGTACCACATCACAATCAACATAATCAGCATATGTAGAGATACTAAAATGCACACGAACAATACGTGTTACCTTAACCTTGCCGCTGTTGTTGAACCATTGGATGTAGTAAGGATGTGGATGTGGTCTTGTGGTGAGAGATAGCTTCTCCACCATCTCCATGCTAGCCAAGTTGTTGCAGCTCCCTCCATCTATGATGGCGCTTGAATAGAACGTTCCTTCACAACTCCTTTGTATGGAACAAATTATGTCTCCGATTTTGCTCACTTGTGTAACCTGCACACTCAAAACACGTTGAGCAACTAAACATTCATACCTGTCAAGCATCTTTAGCAGCCATGTATTGTGTCTCATGATCAGAATCATCTCCACCGTGTTCCTCATGTGTAATAAGAGCCAAAGTCTCCTCATCATAGTCACTAGCGGACTCATACCCACCATCCTCAAGAGCAATCATCACACGCTGAGATTTGCATTCTCTCATAAAATGTCCTCTTCCCTTACAACGACGACAAATAATATCACTTGTGTGCCTGTTGACGCCATGGAAGAAGAAGAGCTCTGTGCAGAGCCCGGCGGTGTGCTCTTGGCGAGATAGTGGTGGTTGTGCACCTTTCTTGTATCACGGTTGGAGGTGGCACTGAAGGAGGTGATGGTGCGGTGGAAGTAGATGATGCACGTGGTGTCCATGATGAAGGTCGACCTGCGAGAAAAGTTAGTGCGGCGCCAATGCTGTCGATCCTGCACTTCACGTTCAGCTTTACAAGCAAGATGGAATAAGCAGTGATATTATTATAATCCTTATAGTCTAGAATGGTCGAAATCTCTATTTAATCCACCCGTAAAACGTGCAAGCATAGCTTCATTCTCCTCAACAATACCACATCTAATCAAGCGGTTTGTAATTTCGACAAAATTCTTCTACGAAATTTTTCCTTGTCTTATCTGATTGCAATTTTTGAAGTAATTCACGTTGATATGGTGGAACCCAACGAGTACGCATAGCAGTTTTCAAAGCAGCCCAAGTAGCTGGAATAGGATATAATCTACAATGTTCAGACCACCAAACACATGCAAAGCTAGTGAAAGCACAAACAGCAGCAGGAACACGTCTCTCCTCAGGATATTATTAACATGTAAATCGTTGTTCAGTTTCTGACTCCCAAGTAAGATATATATCAGGAACATATCTACCCTCAAATGGTGGAATATTCAATTTCAGTTTAGGGAGATGGTCATGATCTCGTACCTGAGGGGGAGCCCTAACATTGCCATTATTTGCATGTGCACGACCTGGTGGATGTGGTGCTGGTGGTTGCACGTAGTTCTGATGTTGATCAACCTCATCCTCGTAATCGCCCACATACTCATCATCCTCCTCGGTACCGGCAGCAGCGAGAGGCGGGAGCAAAAGAAGCACCAACAGCAGATAGCAGCGGCACAGAATTTTGTCTGGCTCAATAGGAACACGCCGAGCTCGTCCATCTTGATTCGGAAGGGGCGAGTTGTTGTCGTTCTGCAGAGGTGCGATAGGTGCAGCCGGCGGTGGTTGTGGAAAAGCAGCGAGCAATTCATCAAACTTGCTATCAAGCTTTGTTTCAAACATCTTCTCAATGCCATCTATCTTCTCCATGGCCTCGTCAAATCTGTTTAGCACATCTTGCACTTGTCCAATCATCATTTCTTGAAACTTATCATGTAGCTGTTTGTTCGTCAGGTTCTCCCAATCAGTCTCATCGGCCTGTGATCCTGCCATGGTTAGCAGCAAATAGAAACACACAAGAATATGATCCTCTGAGACTACTAAGAAGTGGTGGTGGTGTATCACAAACCCGTCAAGCAAATCTCAAATTCTTACCAGTTCTTACCTGCGGCGGTGGTGATCGGCAACCGTTGTAGTCAAAACTCTCAAAGCTTGGCTATAGCGATTACGGGGAGAATCAAGCGCACGACGTAGATGTATGTGGAGCTGGGAAGGCTTATAATATGGTAGCAAAAGGGTGACAATAATCAAATCAGAGATGCAAAGTTGAATAAGCGCTCAACGACGATCTTGGCTTTGGTCCTAGGCTAGACCGTGCTAGAGACGCGAGCCTAGAACACTAACAAAATCACGGCGCTGCACGTAAACAAGGGAAAAGCACACTCTGGAATTTTTTTCGCTCTTTTTTTTTGCGCTGTTTTTTTTTGCGCTGCTCTTTTTTTTTGCGAAAAAACACTATAATGGCGAGTGTCTCAAAACTCTTCCCAGGTCAAACTGACATGATGGGCACGAAATTTTTTCGACCAATTTTTTTTTCGACTACCTGGACCCAAAAACTGGAAACGGGTCAAAAAAAAACTTTCTATAACGGCGACTATCTCAATACGCTTAGAAACACCTAAAAATAGGATAGCCAGAAATTTTTTTGTCCCGTGCGTTTTTGGAATTTTTTTTTTGGAAACCAACCTCTTCTACGGACGGCAAAAGATTGCTGGAATCCGAAACCTACTCAGACAAGGAAACACGAATCGAAAATTAGATGGATCCCGAAAACAAATCTAATATGCAAGGAACTCGGATTGGTGGTGGTATATGGCAACGGTGGTGGTATATGGCAGCGGTGGTGGTATATGGATATGGATTCGAAGCGGTGGCGGATAAGCGGTGGTGGTAGATGGCAGGGGCGATGATGATGGTGCGGCGGCGGCGTGACAACTTATGACCGTAACTTCGAAACTCTAAAAGACTAGACTCTAAGACCAGCAACTAGACACGGACGATGCAACCGCAAATTCAACAACGCAAATCTGAAAAAGATTGTGCAAAGGCTCGATTGGTTCGGATATGATAACCTAACCCTATTTTTTTTTGGCTTTTTGTGGACTGTAGGTATGAAGAACAGACTCGATCTAAACTACGAAAATCGTGAAATCTCACCGAGCAACCCGAAATCGATACCACTTGATAGCGGCAAAGGTGTCCCGCCTTCGATGAGATGGTGGATTTTGCTTTGGTGGAAGTCGACTTTGACGATCCGACCACGAACGGCGAGGGCGTCGCGCCTTAGCAATCGCTAAACCAACTCCGAGAGGTTATTGACCACGCCGAGCACGATCAACGACCACGAGGGTCATTTCTGCGAGCAAGCGAAGAACAAGCAAGAAACCGAGATTGCAATCTGGATATTGCGAATATAAGATGAAAGCTTTATTGATCAAGGTGGGGTTACTGTGGCGCCTTTGTCAGTCGTTGAACACAAACGAAATACTGCGAAGTTGCAGCTATGGCGAACTTTTAATCTAAACAAAACCCAAAGTCTAAACGACGCCCTAAGGGCTGTATATATGGGGAAAAGGAGGAATTTCGTGGCCCTTGAGGGTGGGGTCCAAACCAACCCTAACTCTTGTTTCCCCACACATACGGACTCTAAAAATAGCCTATACTTAAGTATTTCGAAATTACATGGGCTGGCCCAATAAGAAGGTGACGAGCACCTAGAATAGCCTATGGACGAATATTATGAAGTGGCATCTTGTATATGTCGTCCAAGGCTTCATGCACTCTTTATGGTGGCTTCAAAGTCCTGAAATCATCACTTGTAACTCCGTTCTTGATCCCCTTGCGCATGCCATCAACTCCATGCGTGTTCTTGCTCCAATGTTCATCCTTCTCCAAGCTAGGCCCTTCATTTGTAAGCAAAACAAATGTATCCAATTTAGGCAGCATCATATTCTCATGAACATTAGAATCATTACCAAGAAAGCGAAAGTACCGGTAATTTAATTGGCGTCTTGTGAGCTCTAGTAATTGGTCCAAGATGTATAGCAATAGGGCTGTGGGTGTAACAATGGTATTGATGTCCTCATCGGTTTAGGAATATGGACATCATCTCGCACTGAGGTGGTGGTGCAGGCCTACCATTACGAATATATACACGAGGTCGACCTGGTGGTGGTGGTCTTTGGTGGCTGCACGTAGTTCTGATTTTGATCAACCTCATCCTCATTATCGCCGCATACTCATCATCCTCCTCGGTACCAGCAGCAGCGAGAGCAGGAGCCAAAGAAGCACCAACAGCAGATAGCAGCGGCACGAAATTTTGTCTGGATCAATAGGAACACGCCGAGCTCGTCCATACTTGATTCGGAAGGGGCGTAGTTGTTGTCGTTGCGGAGGTGCGATAGGTGCAGCCGGCGGTGGTTGTGGAAAAGCAGCGAGCAATTCATTAAACTTGCTATCAAGCTTTGTTTCAAACGTCTTCTCAATGCCATCTATTTTCTCCATGGCCTCGTCAAATCTGTTTAGCACATCTTGCACCTGTCCACTCATCAATTGCAGAAATTTATCATGTAGTTGTTTGTTCGTCAGGTTCTCCCAATCAGTCTCATCGGCTTGTGATCCTACCATGGTTAGCAGCAAATAGAAACACACAACAATACGATCCTACAGACTACTAAGAAGTGGTGATGTAGGGTGGAACCCTAATTCGTCGATCTTTCACGTTTGGAGGGGATCCTACGGAGGAAAACACGAAGAACACGCGGAAGCACGAGAGGAAATCACGGGGAAGAACGAGAGAGAAATCACAAGGGAAACACTCAAGAACAAGTCCAATCACACATCCACTAGACAATCAAACACACAAGGTCACAAGGTACATGAACAACAAAAGGAAAGATATAAGGTAAGGTTCATCTCCAAGAGGAGGTCTTGATGATATCCTAGATGGATCTTCCCACAAGGGGGTCTTGATGATATCCTAGATGGATCTTCCCTAAAGAGGGGTCTTGTATCCATGAGGGGATCTTCTCCTAGATGGAGGTCTTGGCCTCCAATGGAGTAGTGGTCTCTCTCTCAAGAGTAGAGATAGGTAGGAGCAAAGCTCACTTAAGAATGAGCTATCACTTTGCTCCCCTAGAAAGGAGGTGGAGGGGTCTATTTATAGTCTTAGCCACGAAGGGGTGAGTGGGGAAGGATACATGGGCTTTGGGTCCGATTCTGCTGTGATGCGGCGAGGCCGGATGATCCGGATGGGGTCCGGATGATCCAGCCGTCGTCCGGATGATCCGGAGGTGACCGGATGATCCGCTTCAGAGGACCCTCTGTTGTCATCGGACGATTTGTCCGGATGATCCAGGGGGGCACCCGGATGATCCGGCCGAGCCCGGATGATCCGGACGGCGGTCTGGACGTCCGGCCTGGCCCCTGCAGCCGCTCCGTCTTCTTCTCCTTTCTTCCGTCTTCTCTTCCACGCTTCCCTCGCGGATGGTGTAGTCGTTCCTTGGCGCTTGCACTCCTCCTTGACATCCGTGAAGGTCCGACAATACCTATGCATGCACACGTAAGGAGTGTCAAGTAGTATACCATCCTCGAGAGTGTCAAGTGAGCACGTGTAAAGGATAAGATTCACCTTTGAGTATGTGAAGCAGATGTGGCACGTGTCATTTGCCAAACGAACTCTTGACATGGTGATGTCCATAGGATGCTCCGCATCATCCCCTCCCCCTTGGGAAAGATCCGACCTCGGAGCGAAATCCAAACCACCATGGGAAAGAGATGATGTCGTCGTGTAGAAGTGGACGATCACCAAGCATTCGTCATCTTGTGGTTCCAAATGGGCACTCTCCAATGTCGCACCGTCTTGTAATTCCTTCAAAAGTAGCAAAGATAACAAGCACTTGGAAAAACAAATGTGGTTGTCGTAAGAGCAAAACCAAGCATTCAAGAGGTGATTCACCCAACAAGTGTTGTCATCGAGCATAGCATATGGTTTGACAAAGAAGTGTGGCATGGCATTTGAGCATATCAATTGAGCACAATCAAGTATATCATGGGAACAAGCATGCAAATGTGAGGTCAAGATGCAAATATATGTGATAAGTGAACAAGCATCTACGTCAAGGTCAAAACAAGCATGCATAAAGTGCTCAATGAACGGTCTATGGTAGGCATAAGAGTCATTCACAACACCAAATAAAATGAAGTGTCTAAACACATGGGTCAAGTGCAAGACAATCCAAGCATAATGTGCATAGGGTGTAGTGAACATAGTGTGGCACTCAACACAATAGAAAGAGCAATTGTTCATCATGTGTGAGGCAATCAAGTCAAGCATGTGACAAGCAAAGGGACACGGCATATGTGAAGAAATGATATTGGTGCAACCAACCATATGATAGTAGCAAGTAGTCCAAGAATTGGATGCAACACACAAGGTATATATGTCATGAAGCATGGAAATGTGGCAATCATGGTAGAAAGCAATATCTCGAATATGCGTGCAAATGGTGCAAGCAACACATGAAGTATGATCCACAATATCCAAGTTCAAGAAGGATGTCACCTTGAAAGTGTGTCCTTGTGCATTCTTCACAATGCCGAAGTGGAAGCAAATACGGTGTAGAAGTGTGTCGTGGTAGAATGTATGAGGCTCGCTCTCAAGAGCTCGAATGGTTAACTCACGTGAAGTGGAAGTCGACACAAAGTCCAAGTATCCTACACATGCACAAAACAAAACAAAGAACGTATGGGCATGGTAGATAAACACATCATCCATCATGATGGTTCTCATCTTTTGCACAAAACTATTAGAAGCACAAGTGCATGAATAATATGATGCAACAATGGCAATATTCATGGCACTAGGTATATGGTGCAAAGAAGTAAGACAAGCATGCTTCACAAGAATTATGTCAAAATCTCGCAATATATGCGAGAATGCTATGGGGGCAATCTCATGAGCAAGAAGAGAATCATTGTTGCACTCAATACATGGCGAATCATCTAACATGAGGGAGGCAACACATGGAGATATATGACACGAAGCAAGATGAATCATGTGCAAAGCATATAGGTGGTTATCATCAACCGTATGAGATGAGCAAGTATGACACAAGAGACAATGATCAAGATGTATCATGTGATAGGCATGAGCATATATGTCATCAACCCAAGAAAGCAAGTAGTAGAACATGGGTGATGCAACATAGCAAGCAATCAAAGCAATCAAGTCAAGGAAGCTAGTAGTGCGAAGATGAAACATACTAGAGGAAATCATGGCAATCATGTCATTGGTGCCAATAGTGGGCCTGAACAATTCACATGTCATAGCACAAGCATGAAAGCAAGATATGAGGACAATAGCATGGGGCACATGATAAGCATGGCAATAGCAACAAGGATCTCTACCAAGCATGCAAATACACATAGAAATAGCATAATGATGAAACATGGGTAGATGCAAGCAAGGGTCACAATTGCATGGTAAAGTCATAGAAGCAAGTATAGCATGCAAAGTGAACACGGTAAAATGAGCATAATGTGAAAAGTGGTAAATGGCCCATAGCCGTGTGAGAGCCAAGTAGAGGAGTTATGCGTAGTCCTTGCGCCAAGGAGCAGTGGTAAGGATAGTCCACGGGATCCCAAATCATCATAGCTCTCAAGAGCTCGTTTTGTCAACTCGTGGGATTGCGAGGTTGACAAGTATTCATGGGTACCTACACAAAAGAGACACAAACCAAAGAAATTGTGCGCGTGGTAAATGTACACATCATCCATCATGATGTGTGTAACACCCCAGATGTATCATGTCCCATTTTGGCAATGTATCAACTTGACCTTCATCCAAATTCGTGTGGGTTTTATCATGTTTGGCCTCATCTTGTTTGGTTATGTGGTTTTTTTTCTTTTCTTTGTCATGCTCATCTTACCATATTGCATTTGTGCCTCTTGTCATTTTGCATTCATCCTCATCATGTGCATGTTGTGACCTCATACCTATTATGTTGTGGCATGCTCAGTGCATAGATCTTGCACCATCACTTCTCCTTCCTTCCTTTTCCTTCCATTCTTTGCAAGTGCCATTTTGCCTCCACCATAAATGTTCATATTTTCCCCAATATTCTAACACTATGTACCTAGCCTCTCTGCCAAATTACAGCTCTTTTGAAGTTGTGTTGGTTAGGTTAAAAAATGCTCCAAGTTTGAACTATATTCAACTCTAAAAAAAATACCCAACTCAATTTTATCAAATCGAGAATAATTCCAGAATCCTGAGGATATTTTCATATCTCTCAGAAACCCCCCCAATCCTTCTATGCTTTTAGCTCTTTCTTTTACATTGAAAGAATAGAAATGCAGCCAGCAGCAGCAGCCAGCAGCTAACCCCCCAGGCCTCGGCCTCCCAGGCCGCCCAGCTAGCACCGCTCAAGCGCAGCCAGGCAGCCCATACTTACAGGAGGATCTTCAAGCTCCTGTACGGCAGAGCATCCATATGCGCCACGTCGACGTCCGGTCGATTTGACGGTCGGAGAAGCGTCGCTAGCCCTTTATAACATGTCCCCCGCGCCCTAGGGTTCCTCCTCGACCGATTCCCCTCCTCTACCTGCCTCGCCGCCGCCTAGGTTAGCTCCACGAGCGTCGCCGTCGCGCTGCCCGCCATGAACCGACCGAGCTTCAGCTCGAGCTCGGGATAGCCGTCGCCGACGCGCACTCCGGCCACCTCCGCCTCGCCAAGTACATCCGTCTTCCTCCACGACGTCGACTACGTCCCCGCCGTCCTCTTCCTCGCCTGGGATCGCCAAGTTCGGCTACCTCCCCGTCGTCCTCTTCCTCCCCTGCTTCGCGGACAGCAGCCCCGCCGGGTTGAGCTTCGTCGCGTCGCCGCAGCTTCGACTCGTCGCCCGTATTCTTGTCTTTGGGTAAGGAGGTATACCCAACTCCTCCCTGCTCCTTCTGTCCTCGATAGATCACCATAGGCGCTGCCGGTTCAATCTTTCCGTGCTCTCGGTGCTCGGCGATCTCTGTAGTTGATTCGCACATTTTGCGCTGCTGCGTGCACCCGCGCTCTCCCGTTCCCACATGCTCGCGCTTCGCTTCGCTCGCGCGCCGCAGCCCGCATGCATCTACACCGCGCGCGCGCACTGCTCGCTCTCTTCGCTTCGCTCGCCGCCTTTCTTTGTTGCGCCTGAGGCGAGATCGAGCTCGTGCTCGAGTCCCGCGACGCACACGCCTTCCATAGCTTGCGCCACTGCACCGCACTCCTTGCACATCCGCATGCCGCCGCCGCATCCAAGGCCCCGCTGTCGCCGTTCTTTGCCGCCCGGCGGCGTCGTGCTTTTCTTCTCTGTCTTGGAGAAGAAGAAGTCGAGCTTTGGGACAGGTCAAGAAGGCGAGCCCCTTCCCAACCAGCAGCCTAGCCTAGCCGAGCTGGTTCGCACCCTCGCTTCCACTGCGGCGACACTGGTTGAATCGGTAGCGCCCTTTTATTTTTTCTTCTCTTGTTATTTTAGCAATAGCAGCAGATAAAGGGCGAAGGTTTTCCCTATCGGCGCGCCCGCCTAGCCCGATGGCTGCAAAGAAGAGAGCCACACCGGGAGACCGGGTTCGATCCCCACTAGTGCATATTATTCCCCTTTTTCTTATCCATTTCTTGCCTTTGTCGTATGACAGGTGGCCCCACTGTCATACTCTCTTAGCCTGTGTGTTTTATTTATTTATTTTATTATTTGTTCTATTTCTGTTCCCAGAGAATATTCCAATTCTGGCATGTGGATTCTATCCATTTCGGGCAAGTCCATTTCTGGACGTTGCCAATTTTGGAATATGCCATTTCTGTTTTATACCATTTAGGGCAGGTTGTCTCTTTATGCATTTGTGATGATCTTTCTACAGCAACCCTAACATATTATATATGTTTTTGGGGTAGAAAAATCCCACCAATCCAGTGGTGGCATTAGTTTCTGCATTTGAGCAAGTTCATGAACATGCCGTTTTACATTATGATGTTGTCTTGTCATTTTTGAGTGTTTTATTTCAAGCATGCTATGATATGGTGTTGCACAAGGATAGTTTCATTTTCATGCCTACCTCATGCTAGTACTTGTTCCATGCCATGATATGCCCGGTTCATCATTTTCCTTCTGGAGCACACATATGCATTGCATATCACATCTTGCATCGCATGTCATGTATTGCATCATATTGCTTGTGCATTGTTCCTTGTTTGATTGTGGTTCCGTTGCTTGTGTTCTTGCTTTGGGTAGAGCCGGAGGCGAGTGCGTGAGCGAGGAACCTGTTGAGAAGCCTCACGAGGATCAAGTCTTCGACAACTCGAGAACCTTACATGCAAGATGACCATACCTTCGATATCACTTCTATCTTTGCTTGCTAGATGCTCGCTCTTTTGCTATGCCTATGCTGCGATACCTACCACTTGCTATATCATGCCACCCATATTGCCATGTCAAACCTCTAACCACCTATGTCCTAGCAAACCGTTGATTGGCTATGTTACCGCTTTGCTCAGCCCCTCTTATAGCGTTGCTAGTTGCAGGTGAAGATGAAGTTTGTTCCTTGTTAGAACACGGATATTTTGGGATATCACAATATCTATTGTTTTAATTAATGCATCTATATACTTGGTAAAGGGTGGAAGGCTCGGCCTTATGCCTGGTGATTTGTTCCACTCTTGCCACCCTAGTTTCCGTCATACCGGTGTTATGTTCCTTGATTTTGCGTTCCTTACGCGGTCGGGTGATTTATGGGACCCCCTTGACGGTTCGCTTTGAATAAAACTCCTCCAAAGCAAGGCCCAACCTTGGTTTTACCATTTGCCACCTATACCCTTTTTTCCTTGGGTTTTCGCGAGCCCGAGGGTCATCTTTATTTTAGCCCCCGGGCGGTGCTCCTTCGAGTGTTGGTCCGAATCGAGTAGATCTGCGGGGCCCCTTGGGGAAACTTCGAGGTCTGGTTTTACTCGAGGATGTCTCATCCGGTGTGCCTGAGCGAGATATGTGCAGCTCCTATCGGGATTTGTCGGCCTGTGCGGAGGTCTTGCTGGTTTAGTTTTACCATTGTCGAAATGTCTTGATGTCTGGGATACCGAGTCGATCGGAGTGTCTTGGGTGAAGGTTTATTCCTTCGTTGATCGCGAGAGCTTGTTATGGGCTAAGTTGGGACACCCTGCAGGTATTATCTTTCAAAGCCGTGCCCGCGGTTATGAGGCGAGATGGGAATTTGTTAATGTCCGGTTGTAGAAAACCGAAGTTGACTTTAATTAAAATACATCAACCGTGTATGTAACCGTGATGGTCTCTTCTCGGAGTCCGGAAGTGAACACGGTGTTGGAGTTATGTTTGACGCAGGTTGTTTAGGATCACTTCTTGATCGCTACTAGCTTCACGACCGTGCTTTGCTTCTCTTCTCGCTCTCTTTTGCGATCGTAGCCACCATATATGCTAGTCGCTTGCTGCAGCCCCTCCTTTTTACACCAGCCTTCCCTTAAGCTTAAATAGTCTTGATCTCATGGTGTGAGATTCTTTGAGTCCTGTGGCTCCTGATTCTACCAAAACAGATGCGGTACGGTGATGCCAGTAGCAGATGGCGAACCGAGGCTGAAGTGGGAATCTGATGAGGCCCTTGGTCGTTACTATGTTTCATTTTCAGCGATTATTAGTGGAGCCAGGTTAGGCGATCGGGGATCTGTGTTGCATGTGGGGTATTCTTCTTTTATTTTGGTTCCGTAGTCGGACCTTGAGTGTAAACTGAATGATGGATGTTCATTTATGTATTGTGTGAAGTGGCATCGTAAGCCAACTATGTATCTTTTCCTTATGTATTACATGGATTGTGCGAAGATTACCTCACTTGCGACATTGCTTTCAATGCGGTTATGCCTCTAAGTCGTGCTTCGACCGTGGGAGATATAGCCGCATCGAGGCGTTACAAGTTGGTAATCGAGCCATCCCGACCTTAGGAGCCCCCCCGCTTGATCGTTTTTAGTGGCGAGTTGTGTCTAGAAAAATGTTTTGAGTCATTTAGGATTATATATATCGGAGAGTTAGGAATTCTTTTACTCCCCGGTCCTTGACCTTACGGTGAGGTATCCGATGTAGAGTTTTGACTCTTCTCTTCTCAAATTTCACTAAAATTTTTTTAGGATCACGCGGGTATCTTAGAATCGTTCGATGGTTTTATGATGACAACATTGTCTTGGTTGCCTCGACATTTAGGGGTTGTGGCGGTGTCGGGGAGTTGAGCTCCGAGGTGTTGTCGTCATAATTTTATCGTTGCGATTCTGGAATACCGAGTTTAATCTGCCGACATCGAAATCTCTTTTATGCAGTTGTTGGTGAGATAACCCCGCTAACTTGATCTTGTGGTGAGTGCGGGAGTATTGCCATGACTCATATAACGGATGCTTTTGAAGGTTGAGGTACACGATTTCGAAGGTTTCTTGGTTATGTGTTGAAGGATGGATACTGTGGATGTAGGGATTGTTAGCTTGGGTGAGATATATATTGCTCCCTGTATCCCCAACACCGATTGCATAACAGGAAAGTTTCGGGAGTTTATAGGTGGGATTCAAGTAGCTCTAGCTTTTCTTCCGCAGATATTTGGTTTGTGATTGGGTAATCCTTACCACTTATTTGTTCCATTCATACCTTGTTTTTATTTTTATTCATCAATCTCTTATCAAGTGGCTTCTCACCTTAATGGGCGTGATGTTTACTTTGGAATTCATTCGTTCATCTCTGTTGAATGTTTATTGTGAAGACTATATGTTGCAATTTCTATCCGTTGATTCAACTTGTCTATCATCAATCAAGATGCTAACGGATGTCACCCTCTTGAGATGGCTCCGCCAGCGTCGAGAATCCGGAGCAGTGATGGGAGTCGAGCGAACCCTCCACCGCCACCTCCGCCTCCGGAGGCATGGCAAACTTTGATGGCAACCACTAGCGCCAACTTCGGTTGTTGATTCAGGTGATGCAAGAGCGTAACCAAGGCCAAGGCAACCAAGGAATCAAGGTCAAGGCAGTTCTTCCATCACCACGATTTCCTACACTCAATCAGTTCCTTGCAAACCAGCCAAAGTCTTTCACCTCTTGTGCGAGGCCACGAGGCGCCGACGATTGGCTCGTGGATATCAACAAGCATTTTGAATGCAGCAATGTCGGACACGAGGACTACGTCAAGTTCGCGTCTTTTCAGCTCAAAGATCGAGCGGCTGATTGGTTTCGACAATACAAGGATTCGGGGTGGTCGGTGATTACTTGGACTGATTTACGCCGGGACTTTAAAGCTCACCACATTCCTACGGTGTTGTTGAGAGCAAGCGTGAGGAGTTCCGCAATCTCAAGCAAGGAAACATGTCGATGTCTGAATACAACATACTGATTTTGAAACTTGCTCGATTAAGCTAAACAAGATGTTCTGATGAGAAAAGTATGATCTATCGATTCAGAGGTGGCCTTAGAGAGGATCTGCAGTTATCTCTTGTTCTTTTTGAGCCTACTCAGTTTGATCAATTCTACAATATGGCCCTCAAGCTAGAAGGTGCTCAGCTCAAGTGTGAGGCTTCAAAGAAGAGAAACAGGGATGCAGTTTAGTCTTCTTCTTCCTCCCAAGTGGCGACAAAGCAGCAAAAGTTCTACCTTCCTCCTCCTCCGTTCCGTCGGCCTTACCTGTGCAGAAGAACTCGGTGGTCGTGGATCTTCCCACCCACCCAACCCAAGCTACGAGAACAAGTCTCACCTCAAGCTCCAAAGTCAAATGCTCCTTATCACCGTCCGCTCTCAGAGGTGACCTGCAACAAGTGCCAGCAGAAGGTCACTATGCTGAACAAATGCCATAACCAAAGGCGCCTTCCTCCTCCTCCTCCTCCTGTGAGGTCTTCAAGCAATCAAGTGGTCAAGCATAATCCCAAGTATGCAAAGGTGAATATGATGAATGCAACTCAAGCAGAGGATTCTTGAGGCGTGATAATGGGTAATCTTCCGATTAATGATATTCTGCAAAAGTCTTATTTGATCTTTGGTGCATCGCATTCTTTCATGTCATATCCTTTTGCATGAAGCACGTTTTGACACAGAGGTTTTGTCCAAAGTTATGCAAGTTGTTTCTCCGGAAAACTTATGACTTCTAGTTTGGTTGCTCTCGATGTTTCCATCCGGTTCGGCGACTATAGATTTTTGGCTAAACCAATTGTTCTTGGTGACTCGGATATTGATCTAATTCTCGGGATGGATTGGCTTTCAAAGCACAAGGCTCAGCTTGATTGTGCTGCCGGACAAATTCAATTGACACACCCTTACGAGGATGTTATCATCTATGCGCTCGTGATGAAACCATTCGGTTGTTTTCTCTCAATGAGAAGGGCGAATTGGATGCTATCTCTCAAATTCCGATCGTTTGTGAGTACCAAGATGTCTTTCGGAAGAGCTTCGGGTATGCCTCCTCATCGGCGGTCGAATTCGTTATTGATCTTGAGCACAGCATCGAACCCGTTTGCAAGCGTCCTTACAAGCTTGGACCCAAGGAGCTGAAAGAATTGAAGAAGCAGCTCGATGAACAAGAGCGTCTGGGTTTGATCAGACCGAGTTCATCTCCATGGGGATGTGGAGTTCTTTTTGTCCAGAAGAAGGATGGCACGGACCGACTTTGTGTTGATTACCGTCCATTGAACAAGAAGACAATCAAGAACAAGTATCCACTTCCCAACATCAATGAGCTATTCGAGCAACTCAAAGGTGCTAAAGTATTCTCCAAGCTTGACCTTCGTATGGGTTATCATCAGATTCGCATTCGTGAACAAGATATTCCCAAGACGGCATTCAGAACAAGCTATGGTTCTTATGAATATCTTGTCATGTCTTTCGCCTTGTCAATGCTCCTCCAACTTTCTCTCGCATGATGAACTTTATCTTCAACCCCTACACCAATGATTTCGTCTTGGTGTATCTCGATGATATTTTGGTCTTCTCCAAGAACAAGCGAGGATCATGCCAAACATTTGCGGTTGGTGCTCGACAAGCTCGAGAACATCAATTCTATGCGAAGTTTTCCAAATGTGAGTTACGGCTTGATGAAGTTCTTTATCTTGGTCATATCATCTCCGCCAAGGAATTCTGTTAATCCGAGAAGGTGTCTTGATTCTGAATTGGGAACCTCCTCGAATGTCAAGCAGCTCCATGATTTTCTCGGTCTTGCAAGCTATTGCGGAGATTCGTTGAGAATTTTTCTAAGATTGCAAAGCCTCTTTCCAACCTCCTCCGAAGCATGTCAAGTATGTTTGGGCCTTTGAGTGTGATGTCGCTTTCAACACCCTCAAAGAGAAGCTAGTTACAGCTCTGTCTTGACTCCTCTGATGAATCCAAGCCATTGAAGTTTTTCGTGATGCTTCCTTGCAAGGTCTCGGTGCTGTGTTAATGCAAGAGAAGAAAGTTGTGGCCTATACCTCTCTTGGTGAAGCCCAACGAAAAGAACTACCCCACTCATGATCTTGAGTTGGCGGCGTTGTCCATGCATTGATAACATGGAGACATCTCTTGTTGGGAAGGAAAGTGGACATTTTCACCGATCACAAGAGTCTCAAGTATATCTTCACTCAACCAAACCTCAACCTCGAGCAAACTCGATGGGTCGAAATGATTCAAGAGTACAATCCAAGTATTGAATATACTCGGCAAGGCGAATGTGATTGCAGATGCTCGAGTAGAAAGGCTTATTGCAATGACTTAATTCTCAAGCCCTTCCAACCGGATCTTTGTGAAGCTTTCCATAAGCTGAATCTTCAAGTTGTTCCTCAAGGCTTTCTTGCCAACCTCATAGTCTCTCCTACTTTGGAAGATCAAATTCGTGAGGCACAACTCACGGATGCCATGGTGAAGAAAGTGAAGCGTGGTATTGACAAGGGCATTTCCAAATACAAGTGCTATCGCTTGGATGACAAAGACACTCTTTTCTTCGAGGATCGTATTGTGGTTCCCAAAGGCGAGCTGAGAAAAGTCATCATGAATGAGGCACACAATTCTCTTCTATCCATTCATCCTGGAAGTACGAAGATGTACCATGACCTCAAGCAGTCGTATTGGTGGACTCGAATGAAGCGAGAAATTGCTCAATTCGTGAATGAATGTGATGTCTGCAGAAGGGTGAAAGCAGAACACCAAAGACTAGCTGGTCTCCTCCAACCTCTTGCTATTCCAGAATGGAAGTTTGATCACATCGAGATGGACTTCGTGACTGGTTTTCCTAAGTCCAAGCGTGGAAATGATGCTATCTTCGTTGTCATTGACAAGCTTACTAAAGTGGCCCATTTTCTTCCTGTCAAAGAATCTATCACAGCAGCTCGGTGGCGAGCTATACACCTCGAATTGTCTCCTTGCGGTATTCCACAATTGATCTCTTGAGACCGTGGAAGCATCTTCACTTCTAAGTTCGGGACTCCTTCGGAAGGCCATGGGCACCAACATTCGTTTCAAAGACAGCTTTCCATCCTCAAACTAGTGGCCAAGTCGGCGAGTCAATCAAATCCTTGAAGATATGCTCGGGGCTTGTGTCATTTCTTTTGGCATGAAGTGGGAAGAGTGTCTTCCATATGCGAGTTCTCTTACAACAACAGCTTCCAAGCAAGTTCGGGCAAGGCCCCATTCGAAATTCTCTATGGCGAGAAAGTGTCGTACTCCTCTCAATTGGTCCGAGGCAGGTGAGCGCCAACTTCTTGGCAACGACTTGATCACGAAGCGAACAAATGTGCAAAGTCATTCGTGAGAATCTTAAAGCAGCGCAATCGCGCGGAAGGGCTATTATGATGACAAGCACCGTGATGTGGCTTTTGAAATCGGAGACCATGTCTACCTCCGCGTCTCTCAATGAAAGGCACTCGTCGCCCGGTATCAAAGGAAGCTTGCCCCTAGATCGTGGGTCCTTTCAAGATCATTGGCAAAGAGGCGATCTCGCCTATCAACTTGAGCTTCCATCCAACTTTGCAAACGTGCACGATGTGTTTCACGTGTCACAGCTCCGCAAGTGCTTCAAGATTCTGGCGCACTATCAACTTTGAAGAAATTGACCTCCAAGAAGATCTCTCTTATCATGAGCACCCCGTTGCTATTCTTGAAGAAACCGAGCGCAAGACTCGCAACAAGTCAATCAAATTCCTCAAAGTAAAATGGTCACACCATTCCGACCGAGAAGCCACACAGGAGCGCGAGGATCACCTCCGTTCGAATATCCGGAGTTCTTTCAGTCCTAGATCTCGGGACGAGATCCTCTTGTAGTGGAGGAGAGTTGTAACACCCCAGATGTATCATGTCCCATTTTGGCAATGTATCAACTTGACCTTCATCCAAATTCGTGTGGGTTTTATCATGTTTGGCCTCATCTTGTTTGGTTATGTGGTTTTTTTTCTTTTCTTTGTCATGCTCATCTTACCATATTGCATTTGTGCCTCTTGTCATTTTGCATTCATCCTCATCATGTGCATGTTGTGACCTCATACCTATTATGTTGTGGCATGCTCAGTGCATAGATCTTGCACCATCACTTCTCCTTCCTTCCTTTTCCTTCCATTCTTTGCAAGTGCCATTTTGCCTCCACCATAAATGTTCATATTTTCCCCAATATTCTAACACTATGTACCTAGCCTCTCTGCCAAATTACAGCTCTTTTGAAGTTGTGTTGGTTAGGTTAAAAAATGCTCCAAGTTTGAACTATATTCAAACTTGTTGTATTTTTCGACCTCTAAAAAAATACCCAACTCAATTTTATCAAATCGAGAATAATTCCAGAATCCTGAGGATATTTTCATATCTCTCAGAAACCCCCCCAATCCTTCTATGCTTTTCGCTCTTTCTTTTCTGTTCGAAAGAATAGAAATGCAGCCAGCAGCAGCCAGCGCAGCCAACCCCCCTGGGCCTCGGCCTCCCAGGCCGGCCCAGCTAGCACCGCTCCAACTGCAGCCCAGGCAGCCCATACTTACAGGAGGATCTTCAAGCTCCTGTACGGCAGAGCATCCATATGCGCCACGTCGACGTCCGGTCGATTTGACGGTCGGAGAAGCGTCGCTAGCCCTTTATAACATGTCCCCCGCGCCCTAGGGTTCCTCCTCGACCGATTCCCCTCCTCTACCTGCCTCGCCGCCGCCTAGGTTAGCTCCACGAGCGTCCCCGTCGCGCTGCCCGCCATGAACCGACCGAGCTTCAGCTCGAGCTCGAGATAGCCCGTCGCCACGCGCACTCCGCCACCTCCGCCTCGCCAAGTACATCCGTCTTCCTCCACGACGTCGACTCGTCCCGCCGTCCTCTTCCTCTTTGGGATCGCCAAGTTCGGCTACCTCCCGTCGTCCTCTTCCTCCTCGCTTCGCGGACAGCAGCCCGCCTGGTTGAGCTCGTCGCGTCGCCGCGAGCTTCGACTCCGTCGCCCGTATTCTTGTCTTTGGGTAAGGAGGTATACCCAACTCCTCCTGCTCCTTCCTGTCCTCGATAGATCACCATAGGCGCTGCCGGTTCAATCTTTCCCGTGCTCTCGGTGCTCCGGCGATCTCTGTAGTTCAGTTGCGCACATTTTGCCGCTGCACGTGCACCCGCGCTCTCCCCCGTTCCCACATGCTCGCGCTCGCTCGCTCGCCGCGCCCGCAGCCCCGCATGCATCTACACCCGCGCGTGCACCCTGCCTGCTCGCGTCGCTCGCTCGCTCGCCGTTCTGTGCTGCGCCCGAGGCGAGATCGAGCTTGTGCTCGAGTCCCGCACGCACACGCCTTCCATAGCTTGCGCCGCTGCACCGCACTCCTTGCACATCCCGCATGCCCGCCGCTTTGAAACCAACCTCTACGATCAAAAGATTGCTGAACCAAACCTACTCGCAAGGAAACACGAATCAAAATTAGATGGATCCCAAACAAATCTAATATGCAAGGAACCTGATTGGTGGTGGTATATGGCAACGTGGTGGTATATGGCGTGGTGGTGGTATGGATATGGATTCAAGCGTGGCGGATAGCGTGGTGGTAGATGGCGTATGGCGATGATGATGCGCGGCGGCGTGACAACTTATGACCAACTCAAACTCAAAAGACTAGACTCTAAGACCAAGAATAGACACGATTTATAACCGCAAATTCAACAACGCAATACGTAAAAGATTATGCAAAGGCTCGATTGGTTCGATATGATAACCTAACCTTTTTTTGGCTTTTTTGTGGACTGTAGGTATGAAGAATGATCTAAACTATTTAAAATCGAAATCTCACCGAGCAACCTGAAATCGATACCACTTGATAGAGGCAAAGGTGTCCCGCCTTCGATGAGATGGTGGATTTTGCTTTGGTGGAAGTCGACTTTGACGATCCGACCACGACGCAGTGAGACGCCGCGCTTAGCAATCGCTAAACCAACTCAGGAGGTTATTGACCCACAGCGAACGATCAACGACCACGAGTGCATTTCCTGCGAGCAACGAACAAACAAGAAGCTGAGATTGCAATCGGATATGCGAATATAAGATGAAAGCTTTATTGATCAAGGTGGGGTTACGTGGCCTTTATTGTGGTAGATTGAACACAAGCGAAATGCGAAGTTGCAGCTATGGGCTTTTAATCTAAACAAAACCCAAAGTCTAAGCGGCGCCCTAAGAATGTATATATGGGGAAAGGAGGGAATTTCGTGGCCTTGAGGTGGGGTCGAGCCAACCCTAACTCTTGTTTCCCCACATACGGGACTCTAAAAATAGCCTATACTTAAGTATTTCGAAATTACATGGGCACTGGCCCAATAAGAAATTATTGACACCTAGAATAGCCTATGGATGAATATTATGAAGTGGCATCTTGTATATCGTCAAGGCTTCATCACACTCTTTATGGTGGCTTCAAAGTCACAAATCATCACTTGTAACTCCGTTCTTGATCCCCTTAGCATGCCATCAACTCCATCGTGTTCTTGCTCCAATGTTCATCCTTCTCCAAGCTAGGCCCTTGATTTGTAAGCAAAACAAATGTATCCAATTTAAGCGACATCATATTCTCATGAACATTAGAATCATTACTGCCAAAGCGAAAGTACACAGTAATTTAATTGGCGTCTTGTGAGCTCTAGTAATTAGTCCGATTATGTTATTAGCAGCAGCGGTAGTGGGTGTAACAATGGTATTGATGTCCTCATCGGTTTAGGAATATGGACATCATCTCGTGTACTGAGGTGGTGGTGCGGGCCTACCATTCTCGAATATATACAAGAATTACGACTTTTCAGGTGGTGGTGTTTGGTGGGCTGCGTGAGTTCGATTTTGATCAACCTCATCCTCATTATCGCTTGCATACTCATCATCCTCCTCGGTACCAAGCAGCAGCAGTAGCAGGAGCCAAAGAAACACCAACAGCGTTAGCAGCGGACGCAGAATTTTGTCACGGATCAATAGGAACAGTGAGCTCGTCCATCTTGATTCGGAAGAGGCGTAGTTGTTGTCGTTCTTGAGGTCGCGATAGGTGCGGCAGCGGTGGTTGTGGAAGCAGCGAGCAATTCATTAAACTTGCTATCAAGCTTTGTTTCAAAGCGTCTTCTCAATGCCATCTATTTTCTCCATGGCCTCGTCAAATCTGTTAGCACATCTTGCACTGTCCACTCATCAATTGCGAGAAATTTATCATGTAGTTGTTTGTTCGTGAGTTCTCCCAATCGATCTCATCGAGCTTGTGATCCTACCATGGTTAGCAGCAAATAGAAACACACAACAATACTGATCCTACAGACTACTAAGAAGTGGTGATGTAGGGTGGAACCCTAATTAAATCGATCTTTCACGTTTGGAGGGATCCCTACGGAGGAAAACACGAAGAAGAACAGCAGGCTACGAGAGGAAATCCGCGGGGAAGAGCGAGAGAAATCACAAGAAACACTCAAGAACAAGTCCAATCACACATCCACTAGACAATCAAACACACAAGGTCACAAGGTACATGAACAACAAAAGGAAAGATATAAGGTAAGGTTCATCTCCAAGAGGAGTCTTGATGATATCCTAGATGGATCTTCCCACAGGGGGTCTTGATGATATCCTAGATGGATCTTCCCTAAGAGAGGTCTTGTATCCATGAGGGGATCTTCTCCTAGATGGAGGTCTTGGCCTCCAATGGAGTAGTGGTCTCTCTCTCAAGAGTAGAGATAGGTAGGAGCAAAGCTCACTTAAGAATGAGCTATCACTTTGCTCCCCTAGAAAGGAGGTGGAGGGGTCTATTTATAGTCTTAGCCACGAAGGGGTGAGTGGGGAAGGATACATGGGCTTTGGGCCCGGTCTGCTGTGGTGACGGAGAGCGGATGATCCCGGATGGGGGTCCGGATGATCCAGCCGTCGTCCGGATGATCCGGAGGTGACCCGGATGATCCGACTTCGAGAGGACCCTCTGTTGTCATCGGACGATTTGTCAGGATGATCGAGGGCACCGGATGATCGGCGAGCCCGGATGATCCGGACGGCGATCTGGGCGTCGGCGCAGCCCTGACTGTGCTCCGTCTTCTTCTCCTTTCTTCCGTCTTCTCTTCCACGCTTCCCTCGCGGATGGTGTAGTCGTTCCTTGGCGCTTGCACTCCTCCTTGACATCCGTGAAGGTCCAAGAATACCTATGCATGCACACGTAAGGAGTGTCAAGTAGTATACCATCCTCGAGAGTGTCAAGTGAGCACGATGTAAGGATAAGATTCACCTTTGAGTATGTGAAGCAGATGTGGCCACGTGTCATTTGTAAAGCGAACTCTTGACATGGTGATGTCCATAGGATGCTCCGCATCATCCCCTCCCCTTAGGAAAGATCCGACCTCAGGTAAATCCAAACCACCATGGGAAAGAGATGATGTAAATGGGTGAGAAGTGGGCGATCACCAAGCATTCGTCATCTTGTGGTTCCAAATGGGCACTCTCCAATGTCGCCGATCTTGTAATTCCTTCAAAAGTAGCAAAGATAACAAGCACTTGGAAAAACAAATGTGGTTGTCGAAAGCAAAACCAAGCATTCAGAGGTGATTCACCCAACAAGTGTTGTCATCGAGCATAGCATATGGTTTGACAAAGAAGTGTGGCATGGCATTTGAGCATATCAATTGAGCACAATCAAGTATATCATGGGAACAAGCATGCAAATGTGAGGTCAAGATGCAAATATATGTGATAAGTGAAGACAAGCATCTCGTGAAAGTCAAAACAAGCATGCATAAAGTGCTCAATGAGCAGGTCTATGGTAGGCATAAGAGTCATTCACAACACCAAATAAAATGAAGTGTCTAAACACATGGGTCAAGTGCAAGACAATCCAAGCATAATGTGCATAGGGTGTAGTGAACATAGTGTGGCACTCAACACAATAGAAAGAGCAATTGTTCATCATGTGAGGCAAATCAAGTCAAGCATGTGACAAGCAAAGGGACCGGTATATGTGAAGAAATGATATTGGTGCAACCAACCCATATGATAGTAGCAAGTAGTCCAAGAATTGGATGCAACACACAAAGTATATATGTGTCATGAAGCATGGAAATGTGGCAATCATGGTAGAAAGCAATATCTAGAATATGCGTGCAAATGGTGCAAGCAACACATGAAGTATGATCCACAATATCCAAGTTCAAGAAGGATGTCACCTTGAAAGTGTGTCCTTGTGCATTCTTCACAATGCGAAGTGGAAGCAAATCACGGTGTAGAAATTATTGTCGTGGTAGAATGTATGAGGCCGCTCTCAAGAGCTCGAATGGTTAACTCACGTGAAGTGGAAGTCGACACAAAGTCCAAGTATCCTACACATGCACAAAACAAAAAAAGAGCGTATGGGCATGGTAGATAAACACATCATCCATCATGATGGTTCTCATCTTTTGCACAAAACTATTAGAAGCACAAGTGCATGAATAATATGATGCAACAATGGCAATATTCATGGCACTAGGTATATGGTGCAAAGAAGTAAGACAAGCATGCTTCACAAAATTATGTCAAAATCTACTTAATATGCGAGAATGCTATGGGGAGCAATCTCATGAGCAAGAAGGAATCATTGTTGCACTCAATACATGGCGAATCATCTAACATGAGGGAGGCAACACATGGAGATATATGACACGAAGCAAGATGAATCATGTGCAAAGCATATAGGTGGTTATCATCAACAGTATGAGATGAGCAAGTATGACACAAGAGACAATGATCAAGATGTATCATGTGATAGGCATGAGCATATATGTCATCAACCCAAGAAAGCAAGTAGTAGAACATGGGTGATGCAACATAGCAAGCAATCAAAGCAATCAAGTCAAGGAAGCTAGTAGTGCGAAGATGAAACATACTAGAAATCATGGCAATCATGTCATTGGTGCCAATAGTGGGCTGAACAATTCACATGTCATAGCACAAGCATGAAAGCAAGATATGAGGACAATAGCATGGGGCACATGATAAGCATGGTAATAGCAACAAGGATCTCTACCAAGCATGCAAATACACATAGAAATAGCATAATGATGAAACATGGGTAGATGCAAGCAAGGGTCCTAATGCAATGGTAAAGTCATAGAAGCAAGTATAGCATGCAAAGTGAACACGGAAAATGAGCATAATGTGAAAAGTGGTAAATGGCCCATAGCCGTGTGAGAGCCAAGTAGAGGAGTTCTGGCGTAGTCCTTGCTTGGCGAAGGAGCAGTGGTAGAGGATGATCCACGGGATCCCAAATCATCATAGCTCTCAAGAGCTCGTTTTGTCAACTTCGTGGGATTGCGAGGTTGACAAGTATTCATGGTACCTACACAAAAGAGACACAAACCAAAGAAATTATCGCGTGGTAAATGTACACATCATCCATCATGATGTGTGTAACACCCCGATGTATCATGTCCCATTTTGGCAATGTATCAACTTGACCTTCATCCAAATTCGTGTGGGTTTTATCATGTTTGGCCTCATCTTGTTTGGTTATGTGGTTTTTTTTCTTTTCTTTGTCATGCTCATCTTACCATATTGCATTTGTGCCTCTTGTCATTTTGCATTCATCCTCATCATGTGCATGTTGTGACCTCATACCTATTATGTTGTGGCATGCTGGTGCATAGATCTTGCACCATCACTTCTCCTTCCTTCCTTTTCCTTCCATTCTTTGCAAGTGCCATTTTGCCTCCACCATAAATGTTCATATTTTCCCCAATATTCTAACACTATGTACCTAGCCTCTACCTTAAATTACAGCTCTTTTGAAGTTGTGTTGGTTAGGTTAAAAAATGCTCCAAGTTTGAACTATATTCAACTCTAAAAAATACCCAACTCAATTTTATCAAATCGAGAATAATTCCGAGAATCACGAGGATATTTTCATATCTCTCGAAACCCCCAATCCTTCTATGCTTTTACGCTCTTTCTTTTACATTGAAAGAATAGAAATGCAACCCGGCAATGACCAGTATACCAATCCCCCGGGCCTCGGCCTCCGGGCCGCCCAGCTAACTGCAGCTCAGCGCAGCCCAGGCAGCCCATACCTGGGAGGATCTTCAAGCTCCTGTCTGCCGGGAAACATCCATATCGCCACGTCGGCGTCCGGTCGATTTGATGGTCGGAGCGTCGCTAGCCCTTTATAACATGTCCCCGGCTACCTAGGGTTCCTCCTCGACCGATTCCCTCTACTCTGCCTGCGCCGCCGCCTAGGTTAGCTCCACGGCGTCGCCGTCGCGCTGCCCGCCATGAACCGACCGAGCTTGACTCGAGCTCCGAGATAGCCCGAAATCGCCGGCCTCCGACCACCTCCACCTCGCCAAGTACATCCGTCTTCCTCCTGACGTCGACTCGTCCGCGCCGTCCTCTTCCTCGCTTTGGGATCGCCAAGTTCGGCTACCTCCCGTCGTCCTCTTCCTCCACCTTGGCAGACAGCCTCCGCCGGGTTCAGAGCTTCGTCCAGCGTCGCGCATGACTTCGACTCCGTCGCCCGTATTCTTGTCTTTGGGTAAGGAGGTATACCCAACTCCCTCCTGCTCCTTCTGTCCTCGATAGATCACCATAAGCGCTGCTTGGTTCAATCTTTCCCGTGCTCTCGGTGCTCGGCGATCTCTGTAGTTGATTCGCACATTTTGCGCTGCACGTGCACCGCACCTTGATTCACATGCTCGCCGCCGCTTCGCTCGCGCCGCAGCCCGCATGCATCTACCCCGTAGCGCGCACCACCTGCTCTCGTCGCTCGCTCGCTTCCTTGATTACCATCTTTGCGCCGACGGCGAATCGAGCTCGTGCTTTCGAGTCCCGCACGCCTGCCTTCCATAGCTTGCGCGCTGCACCGCCTCCCTTGCACATCCGCATGCCGCCCGCGCATCAAGGCCCAGTCGCCCGTTCAGATGCGCCGGCCAGCGTCGTCGTTTTCTTCTCTGTCTTGGAGAAGAAGAAGTCGAAGCTTTGGGACGAGTCGAGAGGCGAGCCCTTCCAACCAGGCTGACCTAGCCTGGCCGAGCTGGTTCGCACCCCTCGCTTCCCTTTGCAGCGACACAGGTTCGAATCGAGTGGCATGCCTTTTATTCTTCTTCTCTTGTTATTTTAGCAATAGCGGCAGATATAAGGGCGAAGGTTTTCCCTATCAGCGCGCTTAGCCCGATGGCTGCGGCTGAAAGCCACCCTGGAGAACGGGTTCGATCCCCACAGCTGCATATTATTCCCCTTTTCTTATCCATTTCTTGCGTGGCGTATGGAGGGTGGCCCCACTGTCATACTCTCTTAACTGTGTGTTTTATTTATTTATTTTATTATTTGTTCTATTTACTGTTCCCGAGAGAATATTCCAATTCTGGCATGTGGATTCTATCCATTTCGGGCAAGTCCATTTACGGGCGTTGCCAATTTTGGAATATGCCATTTCTGTTTTATACCATTTAGGCAGAGTTGTCTCTTTATGCATTTGTGATGATCTTTCTCAGCAACCCTAACATATTATATATATGTTTTGGGGTAGAAAAATCCCACCAATCAGTGGTGGCATTAGTTTTCTGCATTTGAGCAAGTTCATGAACATGCCGTTTTTACATTATGATGTTGTCTTGTCATTTTGAGTGTTTTATTTCAAGCATGCTATGATATGGTGTTGCACAAGGATAGTTTCATTTTCATGCCTACCTCATGCTAGTACTTGTTCCATGCCATGATATGCCCGGTTCATCATTTTCCTTCTGGAGCACACATATGCATTGCATATCACATCTTGCATCGCATGTCATGTATTGCATCATATTGCTTGTGCATTGTTCCTTGTTTGATTGTGGTTCCGTTGCTTGTGTTCTTGCTTTGGGTAGAGCCGGAGAGCGAAGTGCGTGAGCGAACCTGTTGAGAACGCCTACGAGGATCAAGTCTTCGACAACTCTGAGAACCTTACAGGCAAGATGACCATACCTTCGATATCACTTCTATCTTTGCTTGCTAGATGCTCGCTCTTTTGCTATGCCTATGCTGTGATACCTACCACTTGCTATATCATGCCACCCATATTGCCATGTCAAACCTCTAACCACCTATGTCCTAGCAAACCGTTGATTGGCTATGTTACGCTTTGCTCAGCCTCTTATAAGCGTTGCTAGTTGCGAGTGAAGATGAAGTTTGTTCCTTGTTAGAACACGGATATTTTGGATATCACAATATCTATTGTTTTAATTAATGCATCTATATACTTGGTAAAGGGTGGAAGGCTCGGCCTTATGCACAGTGATTTGTTCCACTCTTGCCACCCTAGTTTCCGTCATACCGGTGTTATGTTCCTTGATTTTGCGTTCCTTACGGCGGTCGGGTGATTTATGGGACCCCTTGACGAGTTCGCTTTGAATAAAACTCCTCCAGCAAGGCCCAACCTTGGTTTTACCATTTGCCACCTATACCCTTTTTCCCTTGGGTTTCGCGAGCGAGGGTCATCTTTATTTTAGCCCCCGGGCGGTGCTCCGCCAGTGTTGGTCCGAGACTGGAGAGTAGACAAGGGCCCCTTGAGGAAACTTCGAGTCTGGTTTACTCGTGGGATGTCTCATCCGGTGTGCCTGAACAGATATGTGCAGCTCCTATCGGGATTTGTCGCTGGCCAGGTCTTCTGGTTTAGTTTTACCATTGTCGAAATGTCTTGATGTACCGGGATCACCGAGTCTGATCAGTGTCTTGGGTGAAGGTTTATTCCTTCGATCGCGAGAGCGTTATGGGCTAAGTTGGGACACCTGCAAGTATTATCTTCGGCCGTGCCCACGATTTATGAAGGCAGATGGAATTTGTTAATGTCCGGTTGTAGAAAACCGAAGTTGACTTTAATTAAAATACATCAACGTGTATGTAACCGTGATGGTCTCTTCTCGTGGTCCGGGAAGTGAACCTGCAGTGTTGGAGTTATGTTTGGCCTTAGTTGTTTAGGATCACTTCTTGATCGCTACTAGCTTCACGACCGTGCTTTGCTTCTCTTCTCGCTCTCTTTTGCGATCGTAGCCACCATATATGCTAATAAGCTTGCTGCAGCCCTCCTTTACACAGCCTTCCCTTAAGCTTAAATAGTCTTGATCTCGCGGGTGTGAGATTGCTGAGTCCTGTGGCTCTGATTCTACCAAAAGCAGATGCAGTACAGTGATGCCAGCGAGTGGATGGTATAGCGAAGCTGAAGTGGGAATACGATGAGGCCCTTGGTCGTTACTATGTTTCATTTCAGAGCGATTATTAGTGGAGCCAGGTTAGAGGCGATGAGGGATCTGTGTTGCATGTGGGGTATTCTTCTTTTATTTTGGTTCCGTAGTCGGACCTTGAGTGTAAACTGAATGATGGATGTTTATTTATGTATTGTGTGAAGTGGCGACTGTAAGCCAACTATGTATCTTTTCCCTTATGTATTACATGGATTGTGCGAAGATTACCTCACTTGCGACATTGCTTTCAATGCGGTTATGCCTCTAAGTCGGTGCTTGACTGCGTGGGAGATATAGCGCGCATCGAGGGCTACAAGTTGGTAATCGAGCCATCCCGACCTTAGAGCCCCCCGCTGCTTGATCGTTTTTAGTGGCGAGTTGTGTCTAGAAAAATGTTTTGAGTCATTTAGGATTATATATATCGGAGAGTTAGGAATTCTTTTTACTCCCAGGTCCCTTCGACCTTCCGGTGAGGTATCTGATGTAGAGTTTTGACTCTTCTCTTCTCAAATTTCACTAAAATTTTTTTTAGGATCTGGGTATCTTAGAATCGTTCCGATGGTTTTATGATGACAACATTGTCTTGGTTGCCTCCGACATTTAGGGGTTGTGGCGGTGTCAGGGGAGTTGAGCTCCGAGGTGTTGTCGTCATAATTTTATCGTTGCGAGTTCGGAATACGAGAGTTTAATGCCCGACGGAAAATCTCTTTTTATCACAGTTGTTGGTGAGATAACCCCTTCTTGATCTTGTGGTGAGTACGGGAGTATTGCCATGACTTCATTATAACGGATGCTTTTGAAGGTTGAGGTACCGATTTCGAAGGTTTTCTTGGTTATGTGTTGAAGGATGGATACTGTGGATGTAGGGATTGTTAGCTTGGGTGAGATATATATTGCTCCCTGTATCCCCAACACTGATTGCATCCGGAAAGTTTCGAGAGTTTATAGGTGGGATTCAAGTAGCTCTAGCTTTTCTTCCTTGAGATATTTGGTTTGTGATTGGGTAATCCTTACCACTTATTTGTTCCATTCATACCTTGTTTTTATTTTTATTCATCAATCTCTTATCAAGTGGCTTCTCACCTTAATGGACGTGATGTTTACTTTGGAATTCATTCGTTCATCTCTGTTAGAATGTTTATTGTGAAAGACTATATGTTGCAATTTCTATCCGTTGATTCAACTTGTCTATCATCCAATCAAGATGCTAACGGATGTCACCCTCTTGAGGATGGCTCCATGCCGCGTCGAGAATCGGAGCGCATGATGATGAGTCAGCGAACCCTCCACCGCCACCTCCGCCTCCGGAGGCATGGCAAACTTTGATGGCAACCACTAGCATGCCTTCGGTTGTTGATTCAGGCGATGCAAGAGCGTAACCAAGGCCAAGGCAACCAAGGGAATCAAGGTCAAGGCGGTTCTTCCATCGACCACGGTTTCCTACTCAATCAGTTCCTTGCAAACCAGCCAAAGTCTTTCAACTCTTCGTGCAGAGGCCACAGACGCCGAACGATGGGCTCGTGGATATCAACAAGCATTTTGAATGCAGCAATGTCGGACACGAGGACTACGTCAAGTTCGCGTTTTCAGCTCAAAGATCGAGCGGTGATTGGTTTCAGCAATACAAGGATTCGAGGGTGGTCGGTGATTACTTGGACTGATTTCAGCCGGGACTTTAAAGCTCACCACATTCCTACCGAGTGTTGTTGAGAGCAAGCGTGAGGAGTTCCGCAATCTCAAGCAAGGAAACATGTCGGTGTCTGAATACAACATACAGTTTGAGAAACTTGCTCGATTAAGCTAAACAAGATGTTCTGATGAGAAAAGTATGATCTATCGATTCGGAGGTGGCCTTAGAGAGGATCTGCAGTTATCTCTTGTTCTTTTGAGCCTACTCAGTTTGATCAATTCTACAATATGGCCCTCAAGCTAGAAGGTGCTCAGCTCAAGTGTGAGGCTTCAAAGAAGAAAGCAGGGATGCAGTTTAGTCTTCTTCTTCCTCCCAAGTGGCGACAAAGCAACAAAAGTTCTACCTTCCTCCTCCTCCGTTCCGTCGGCCTTTAACTGTGAAGAACTTCGGTGGTCGTGGATCTTCCACCCACCCAACCCAAGCTACCGAACAAGTCTCGACCTCAAGCTCCAAAGTCAAATGCTCCTTATCACCGTCCGCTCTCGGTGACACCGCAACAAGTGCCAGTGAGAAGGTCACTATGCGAACAAATGCCATAACCAAAGCGCCTTCCTCCTCCTCCTCCTCCTGTGAGGTCTTCAAGCAATCACGGTGGTCAAGCATAATCCCAAGTATGCAAAGGTGAATATGATGAATGCAACTCAAGCGGAGGATTCTTGGAGACGTGATAATGGGTAATCTTCCGATTAATGATATTCTGCAAAAGTCTTATTTGATCTTCTGGTGCGTCGCATTCTTTCATGTCATATCCTTTTGCATGAAGCAGATTTTGACACAGAGGTTTTGTCCAAAGTTATGCAAGTTGTTTCTCCGGGAAAACTTATGACTTCTAGTTTGGTTGCTCCTGATGTTTCCATCCGGTTCGGCGACTATAGATTTTTGGCTAAACCAATTGTTCTTGGTGACTCGGATATTGATCTAATTCTCGGGATGGATTGGCTTTCTCAGCACAAGGCTCAGCTTGATTGTGCTGCCAGACAAATTCAATTGACACACCCTACGAGGATGTTATCATCTATGCGCCTCGTGATGAAACCATTCGGTTGTTTTCTCTCAATGAGAAGAGGCGAATTGGATGCTATCTCTCAAATTCCGGTCGTTTGTGAGTACCAAGATGTCTTTCGGAAGAGCTTCCGGTATGCCTCCTCATCGGCCGGTCAATTCGTTATTGATCTTGAGCACAGCCTTGAACCCGTTTGCAAGCGTCCTTACAAGCTTGGACCCAAGGAGCTGAAAGAATTGAAGAAGCAGCTCGATGAACAAGAGCGTCAGGTTTGATCGGACCGAGTTCATCTCCATGGGGATGTGGAGTTCTTTTGTCCGGAAGAAGGATGGCACGGACCGACTTTGTGTTGATTACCGTCCATTGAACAAGAAGACAATCAAGAACAAGTATCCACTTCCCAACATCAATGAGCTATTCGAGCAACTCAAAGGTGCTAAAGTATTCTCAAGCTTGACCTTCGTATAGGTTATCATGAGATTAGCATTACGTGAACAAGATATTCCCAAGACATGGCAGGGAACAAGCTATGGTTCTTATGAATATCTTGTCATGTCTTTCGGCCTTGTCAATGCTCCTCCAACTTTCTCTCGCATGATGAACTTTATCTTCAACCCCTACACCAATGATTTACGTCTTGGTGTATCTCGATGATATTTTGGTCTTCTCCAAGAACAAGCGGGATCATGCCAAACATTTGCGGTTGGTGCTCGACAAGCTCGAGAGAACATCAATTCTATCTGAAGTTTTCCAAATGTGAGTTCGGCTTGATGAAGTTCTTTATCTTGGTCATATCATCTCCGCAAAGGAATTCTTGTTAATCCAGAAGGTGTCTTGATTCTGAATTGGGAACCTCCTCGAGATATGTCAAGCAGCTCCGATGATTTCTCGGTCTTGCAAGCTATTGCGGAGATTCGTTGAAAATTTTTCTAAGATTGCCAAAGCCTCTTTCCAACCTCCTCCGAAGGCATGTCAAGTATGTTTGGGCCTTTGAGTGTGATGTAAGCTTTCAACACCCTCAAAGAAGCTAATTACTGACTCTGTCTTGACTCCTCTGATGAATCCAAGCCATTGAAAGTTTTACATGATGCTTCCTTGCAAGGTCTCGGTGCTGTGTTAATGCAAGAGAAGAAAGTTGTGGCCTATACCTCTACTTGACTGAAGCCCATGAAAAGAACTACCCCCTCTCATGATCTTGAGTTGGCGGCGGTTGTCCATGCATTGATAACATGGAGACATCTCTTGTTGGGAAGGAAAGTGGACATTTTCACGATCACAAGAGTCTCAAGTATATCTTCACTCAACCAAACCTCAACCTGGAGGCAAACTCGATGGGTCGAAATGATTCAAGAGTACAATCCAAGTATTGAATATACTCACGGCAAGGCGAATGTGATTCAGATGCTTCTGAGTAGAAAGGCTTATTACAGCCTGGCAATTCTCAAGCCCTTCCAACCGGATCTTTGTGAAGCTTTCCGCAAGCTGAATCTTCAAGTTGTTCCTCAAGGCTTTCTTGCCAACCTCATAGTCTCTCCTACTTTGGAAGATCAAATTCGTGAGGCACAACTCCTGGATGCCATGGTGAAGAAAGTGAAACGTGGTATTGACAAGGGCATTTCCAAATACAAGTGCTATCGCTTGGATGACAAAGACACTCTTTTCTTCGAGGATCGTATTGTGGTTCCCAAAGGCGAGCTGAGAAAAGTCATCATGAATGAGGCACACAATTCTCTTCTATCCATTCATCCTGGAAGTACGAAGATGTACCATGACCTCAAGCAGTCGTATTGGTGGACTCGAATGAAGCGAGAAATTGCTCAATTCGTGAATGAATGTGATGTCTGCGAGAGGGTGAAAGCGAACACCAAAGAACTAGCTGGTCTCCTCCAACCTCTTGCTATTCAGAATGGAAGTTTTGATCACATCGAGATGGACTTCGTGACTGGTTTTCCTAAGTCCAAGCGTGGAAATGATGCTATCTTCGTTGTCATTGACAAGCTTACTAAAGTGGCCCATTTCTCTTCTGTCAGAAGAGATCTATCACAGGCTAATTCGGTGGCGAGCTATACACCTCCAAATTGTCTCCTTGCAGGTATTCCACAATTGATCTCTTGAGACCGTGGAAGCATCTTCACTTCTAAGTTACGGGACTCCTTCCGGAAGGCCATGGGCACCAACATTCGTTTCAGCACACTTTCCATCCTCAAACTAGTGGCCAAGTCAGCGAGTCAATCAAATCCTTGAAGATATGCTCGGGGCTTGTGTCATTTCTTTGGCATGAAGTGGGAAGAGTGTCTTCCATATGCGAGTTCTCTTACAACAACACTTCCAAGCAAGTTCGGGCAAGGCCCCATTGAAATTCTCTATGGCGAAAGTGTCGTACTCCTCTCAATTGGTCCAAGACAGGTGAGCGTAACTTCTTACGCAACTTGATCCTGAAGCGAACAAATGTGCAAAAGTCATTCATTGAGAATCTTAAAAAAGCCATAATCGCGCGGAAGAGCTATTATGATGACAAGCACCGTGATGTGGCTTTTGAAATCGGAGACCATGTCTACCTCCGCGTCTCTCAATGAAAGGCACTGCGTCGCCCGGTATCAAAGGAAGCTTGCCCCTAGATCGTGGGTCCTTTCAAGATCATTGGCAAAGAGGCGATCTCGCCTATCAACGAGCTTCCATCCAACTTTGCAAGCGTGCGATGTGTTTCACGTGCCATTCCTCATAAGTGCTTCAAGATTCTGGCGCACTATCAACTTTGAAGAAATTGACCTCCAAGAAGATCTCTCTTATCATGAGCACCCGTTGCTATTCTTGAAGAAACCGGCGCAAGACTGCAACAAGTCAATCAAATTCCTCAAAGTAAAATGGTCACACCATTCCATTCCGAGAAGCCACACAGGGCGAGGATCACCTCCGTTCAGAATATCCGGAGTTCTTTCAGGTCCTAGATCTCGGGGCGAGATCCTCTTGTAGTGGAGGAGAGTTGTAACACCGGATGTATCATGTCCCATTTTGGCAATGTATCAACTTGACCTTCATCCAAATTCGTGTGGGTTTTATCATGTTTGGCCTCATCTTGTTTGGTTATGTGGTTTTTTCTTTTCTTTGTCATGCTCATCTTACCATATTGCATTTGTGCCTCTTGTCATTTGCATTCATCCTCATCATGTGCATGTTGTGACCTCATACCTATTATGTTGTGGCATGCTTTCGATTGCATAGATCTTGCACCATCACTTCTCCTTCCTTCCTTTTCCTTCCATTCTTTGCAAGTGCCATTTGCCTCCACCATAAATGTTCATATTTTCCCCAATATTCTAACACTATGTACCTAGCCTCTGCCAAATTACAGCTCTTTTGAAGTTGTGTTGGTTAGGTTAAAAAAATGCTCCAAGTTTGAACTATATTCAAACTTGTTGTATTCGACCTCTAAAAAATACCCAACTCAATTTTATCAAATCGAGAATAATTCCAGGGCAACAAATCAATAGGTGCACGAGGTAGGAAACCATACACAACTTCAAAAGGGCACATCTTAGTAGTAGAATGCAATGAACGATTATAAGCAAATCCAATATGAGGCAAGCATTCCTCCCACATTTTCTTATTTTTCTTTAGAACAGCCCTAAGCATAGTAGACAATGTTCTATTGACTACTTCAGTTTGTCCATCAGTTTGGGGGTGACAAGTAGTACTAAAAGCAGTTTAGTCCCCAACTTAGCCCATAAACATCTCCAAAAGTGGCTAAGAAATTTAGTATCACGATCTGAAACAATAGTATTTGGCACACCATGCAAGCTTAATAATTTCACGAAAGAACAAATCAGCAACATTGACAAGATCATCGCTTTTATGACATGGTATAAAGTGTGCCATTTTCGAGAATCTATCCACGACAACAAATATGTTATCCTCCCTTCTTTGTTCTAGGTAAACCTAAAACAAAGTCCATAGATATATCCTCCCAAGGAACACTAGGTACAAGCAAAGGCATATATAAACCATGAGGATTGAGTCGTGACTTAGCTTTTTGACATGTAGTGCAGCGAGCAAAAAACGCCAACATCCCGCCTCATCTTTGGCCAAAAGAAATGTGTAGCAAGCACGCCCTCCGCCTTCTTCACGCCAAAGTGTCCAATTAGTCCTCCTCCATGCGCCTCCGCAACAACAAAAGACGAACGGAGCTAGCTGGAATGCATAGCTTGTTAGCACGAACACAAATCCATCATTAACGACAAACTTGTTCCATGTTCTTCCTTCTTTACAATTCTGCAATACATCTTTAAAATCAGCATCATGCACATATTGATATTTGATGGTCTCCAAACCAAATATTTTGAAGTCAAGTTGTGAAAGCATAGTATAGCGATTTAGACAATGCATCAAGAATAACATTTTCTTTACCGTTCTTGTGTTTAATGACATAAGGAAAGTCTCAATGAATTCAACCCATTTAGCATGTCTACGATTCAGTTTAGCTTGACTTTTAATATGTTTCAAAGATTCATGATCGAATGTATAACAAATTCTTTGGGCCATAAATAATGTTGCCATGTTTCTAAAATCCCAACAAGAGCATATAATTCTTTATCATAAGTAGAGTAATTCAGACTAGGCCCACTCAATTTTTCGTAAAAGTATGCAACAGGTTTGCCATCTTGTAATAACACACCTCCTAATCCAATTCCACTAGCATCACATTCAAGCTCAAAAGTCTTATTAAAATCGTGAAGTTGGAGTAAAGGAGCATGTGTCAACTTAGCTTTCAATACCGTGAAGGCTTCTTCCTGCGGTTGTACCCCAAACAAAAGGCACATCCTTCTTTGTAAGCTCGTTGAGAGGTGCAGCAATGGTGCTGAAATCTCTCACAAAACGCCTATAGAAACCAGCGAGGCCAAGGAAACTCCTCACTTGTGTGACCGCTTTGGGCTGCGGCCAACTCTCAATAGCTTCAATCTTGGCTTTATCAACTTCAATTCCGTGGAGTAACAACATAGCCAAGAAAAGATACTCGGTCGGTGCAAAAGGTGCACTTCCCAAGGTTACCAAACAAACGTGCATCACGAGAGCATTAAAAAACAGCACGAATGTTCCAAATGTTCTTCCAAAGATTTGCTATAAATCAAGATATCATCAAAATAGACTACCACAAATCGTCCAATGAAAGCACGAAACTTCGCTCATTAATCTCATGAAAGTACTAGGTGCATTAGTTAACCCAAAAGGCATGACTAACCACTCATATAATCCAAACTTAGTTTTAAATGCTGTTTTCCATTCATCTCCCAATTTCATACGAATTTGATGGTATCCACTACGCAAATCAACTTTGGAGAATATTGTAGAGCCACTCAATTCATCAAGCATATCATCTAGCCTAGGAATAGGGTGACGATAACGAATAGTAATATTATTGATGCCTCGACAATCAACACACATACGTGACGTACCATCCTTTTTCGGCACTAGAATAATAGGAACAGCACAAGGACTAAGGGATTCGCTTATATAACCTTTGTCGAGCAGCTCCTCGATTTGACGATAATCTCCTTCGCCTCCTCCGGATTGGTACGGTATGGTGCACGGTTGGTAATGATGCACCGAATTAAGTCAATTTGATGCTCAATCCTCGAATAGGTGGTAATCCCGTGGCACGCCTTGTGGAAAGACGCCGAACTCCCGCAAAATGTTAGTGACAGTAGGGGCAAAGAGGAAGGCACGCCCTCTAATGAAAATAATGCCTCTTTGCACACAAAAGCATAGCAAATAGATTTGCTAAAATCTAGCTCATCAATATCAGATTTGGTGGCAAGTAAACATGCACTTTTCAATTTAATTTCGAAGCAACAGAGATGGTTTATTATTAGGCTTCATGTGTTGCTCAAATTCTTTTGCCACAATCTGATTTTCACTTTTATTTTTCTCCTGTTTTGCTTTATTAGCTCTATTAATATCATCTTTCAAAATGGACTCAGAGTCATCGGAAGCAAAGTAATATTTTTATCCTTATGAACAAGAGTATACTGATTGTTTCTACCATGGTGTATAGAATTTTATCAAATTGCCATGGTCTACCAAGTAACAAGGAACATGCTTGCATAGGTACCACATCACAATCAACATAATCAGCATATGTAGAGATACTAAAATGCACACTAACAAGACGTGTTACCTTCACCTTGCCGCTGTTGTTGAACCATTGGATGTAGTAAGGATGTGGATGTGGTCTTGTGGTGAGAGATAGCTTCTCCACCATCTCCATGCTAGCCAAGTTGTTGCAGCTCCCTCCATCTATGATGACGCTAATAGAACGCTCCTTCACAACTCCCTTTGTATGGAACAAATTATGCCTCCGATTTTGCTCACTTGTGTAACCTGCACACTCAAAACACGTTGAGCAACTAAACATTCATACCACAAGATCTTCAGCAGCCATGTATTGTGTCTCATGATCAAGCATCTCCACCGTGTTCCTCATGTGTAATAAGAGCCAAAGTCTCCTCATCATAGTCACTAGCGGACTCATACCCACCATCCTCGGTAGCAATCATCACACGCTGAGATTTGCATTCTCTCAAGAAATGTCCTCTTCCCTTACAACGACGACAAATAATATCACTTGTGTGCCCTGTTGACGCCATGGAAGAAGAAGAGCTCTGCAGGCCGGCAGTGTGCTCTTGGCGAGATAGTGGTGGTTGTGCCTCGCTTTCTTGTATCACGTTGAGGTGGCACCAAGGAGATGATGGTGCAAAGGAAGTAGATGATGCACGTGGTGTCCATGATGAAGGTCGACCTGCAGTAAAAGTTAGTGCGCCGCTAATGCTCGCCGATCCAAGACTTCACGCTCAGCTTTACAAGCAAGATGGAATAAACGAGTGATATTATTATAATCCTTATAGTCTAGAATGGTCTGAAATCTCTATTTAATCCACCCGTAAAACGTGCAAGCATAGCTTCATTCTCCTCAACAATACCACGCCTAATCAAGCCAGTTTGTAATTCCCGATAATATTCTTCTACGTAGTTTTTTCCTTGTCTTAAGCGCTGCAATTTTTGAAGTAATTCACGTTGATAATATGGTGGAACCCAACGAGTACGCATAGCAGTTTTCAAAGCAGCCCAAGTAGCTGGAACAGGATATAATCTACAATGTTCGAGACCACCAAACACATGCAAAGCTAGTGAAAGCACAAACAAGCAGCAGGAACACGCTCTCCTCGTGATATTGTAAACATGTAAATCGTTGTTCAGTTTCTAACTCCCAAGTAAGATATATATCGTGAACATATCTACCCTCAAATGGTGGAATATTCAATTTCAGTTTAGGGAGATGGTCATGATCTCGCACTGAGGGGAGCCCTAATATTGCCATTATTTGCATGTGGACGACCTGGTGGTTGTGGTGCTGGTGGTTGCACGAGTTTCGATGTTGATCAACCTCATCCTCATAATCGCCCACATACTCATCATCCTCCTCGGTACCACCAAAGCAGCAGAGAGGAGCCAAAGAAGCACCAACAGCTGTAGCAGCGGCACCAGAATTTTGTCCCGCTCAATAGGAACACGCCGAGCTCGCCCATACCGATTCGGAAGGGGCGAGTTGTTGTCGCAGAAGAGGTGCGATAGGTGCAGCCGGGCGGTGGTTGTGGAAAACGCGCGAGCAATTCATCAAACTTGCTATCAAGCTTTGTTTCAAACGCCTTCTCAATGCCATCTATCTTCTCCATGGCCTCACAAATCTGTTTACCACGCCTTGCACCTGTCCAATCATCATTTGCTGAAACTTATCATGTAGCTGTTTGTTCGTCAGTTCTCCCAATCAGCCTCGTCGGCTTGTGATCCCGCCATGGTTAGCAGTGAATAGAAACACACAAGAATATGATCCCTACTGACTACTAGGAAGTGGTGGTGGTGGTGTGGTGGACAAGTCACAAACCGTCATGCAAATCTCAAATTCTTACCAGCCTACCAAAGAGCAAGGCGGTGATCGCAACCGCTTGTAGTCAAAACTCTCAAAGCTTGGCTATAGCGATTACTGTGGAGAATCAAACGCACGACGTGGATGTATGTGGAGCTGGAAGGCTTATAATATGGTAGCAAAAAAAGGTCAAGAATAATCAATTCAGAGATGCAAAGTTGAATAAACGCCAACGACGGTATCAGGCTGGTCCTAGGCTAGACCGTGCTAGAGACGCGAGCCTAGAACACTAACAAAATCACGGCGCTGCACGTAAACAAGGGAGGAGCACACTCTGAATTTTTTTCGCTTTTTTTTTTGCACCGCTTTTTTTTTTTTAAAAATCACTATAATGGCGAGTGTCTCAAAACTCTTCCTGTGTCAAACCGATAGGATGGGCACGAAATTTTTCGACCAATTTTTTTTTTCGATCGCTCGACCCAAAACTGAAACGGGTCAAAAAACTTTCTATAACGGCGATCGTCTCAATACGCTTAGAAACACCTAAAATAGGATAGCCAGAAATTTTTTGTCCGCGCGCTTTTTGAAAATTTTGGCCTAAACGGAGGGTGGTTTCCGGACTTTTTTTTGGAAACCAACCTCTTCTACGGACGGCAAAGATTGCTGGAATCCAAACCTACTCGATAAGGAAACACGAATCGAAAACTAGATGGATCCCAAAACAAACCTAATATGCAAGGGACTCGGATTGGTGGTGGATATATGGTGGTCGATGGCGCTGTGGTGATATATGGAAGCGGTGGTGGTATATGGATACCGATGCGAAGCGGTGGCGGATAAGCGGTGGTGGTAGATGGCGTGGCGATGATAACGCATGGGCGCGGCGTGACAACTTATGACCGTAACTCAAACTCTAAAAGACTAGACTCTAAGACCAGCAACTAGACACGACGATGCAACCGCAAATTCAACAACGCAAATACGTAAAAGATTATGCAAAGGCTCGATTGGTTCGGATATGATGACCTAACCCTAATTTTTTTGGCTTTTTCGTGGACTATAGGTATGAAGAATGACTCGATCTAAACTATGAAAATCGTAAAATCTCACCGAGCAACCCGGAAATCTGATACCACTTGATAGAGGCAAAGGTGTCCCGCCTTCGATGAGATGGTGGATTTTTGGTGGAAGTCGACTTTGACGATCCGACTACGAAGGCATGAGAGACGCCGCTACTTAGCAATTGCTAAACCAACTCCGAGAGGTTATTGACCACGCCGACCACGATCAACCCGACCACGAGGGTCTGCTTCGCGAGCAAACGAAGAACAAGCAAGAAACTGAGATTGCAACTGGATATTGCGAATATAAGATGAAAGCTTTATTGATCAAGGTGGGGTTCGTGGACGCTTTGTCCGGTCGTTGAACACAAACGGTATGCGGTTGCAGCTATGGCTAACTTTTGATCTAAACAAAACCCAAAGTCTAAACGGTGCCCTAAGGGCTGTATATATGGGGGAAGAGGGGAGAATTTCGTGGCCCTTGGTGGAGGGGTCCAAACTAACCCTATCTCTTGTTTCCCCACACATACGGACTCTAAAAATAGCCTATACTAATGTATTTTGAAATTACATGGCCTGGCCCAATAATAAGGTGACGCAAAGCACCTAGAATAGCCTCCGGACGAAATTTATGAAGTGGCATCTTGTATATTTCGTCCAAGGCTTCATGCACTCATTATGGTGGCTTCAATGTCCTGAAATCATCACCGTAACTCCATTCTTGTGCCCCTTATGCATGCCATCATCTCCATGCTTGTTCTTGCTCCAATGTTCATCCTTCTCCAAGCTAGGCCCTTCATTTGTAAGCAAAACAAATGTATCCAATTTAGGCAAGATCATATTCTCATGAACATTAAAATCATTACCAAGAAACGAAAGTACTGTAATTTAGTTGGCGTGCGCGAGCTCTAGTAATTGGTCCAGTATGTATAGCAGCAGGGCCTGTGGGTGTAACAATGGTATTGATGTCCTCATCATGATGTCCGTAGGATGCTCCGCATCACGATGCCAATTGGAGAACACCATCCAAGGATCCAAGTCCATCGACGCGTACTTCAAGGAGATGAAGATTGCCTTGCGACGAGCTGGCGTGGATTTAATTCTATTTTGATGAAGTTCCACTTCATGATGGGATTGCACAACGACATCTCCAAGACCATCTTCCTCGAGAACTACAAGTCCATCGACGACTACTACATTGGTGCTCTCAAGGCGGAACAAGAACTCATGAAGGCCAAGGCTTCTCCACCCCAAGCACACTTCGCGGCGACCAAGCTCTACGACAAGCATGAGGCTAGTACCACCACGATGTCCCAGCCCGACGAGCTCCAAGACGATGCTCCCAAGTGCGACTTCACCGCCATCCCTCGTTGTGGCATTGATGATGCCGAGTCTACTTCGACTCTTTTTCAAGATGGTGCGGTGACGAGTTCGACTACGGAGACCTTCAAGAACCAAGCTTTGGAGGCGAGCGACAAGGTGGCGAGCAAGGACGATGCTTCCATCTTAGGAGGCAAGAGTGATGTTGTGCCATCTTCGGCCTTCATCCACGACGAGAGTGATGTTGTGCCATCTTCGGCCTTCATCCACGACGAGAGTGATGTTGAGCCATCTTCGACCTTCACCCACGACGAGAGTGATGATGTGCCATCTTCGGCCTTCATCCACGGCGACCACGACGAGATGGTTGAGCATGGACTTTCCTTCGACCACGGGTGACGATGATGACTTGAGTGACTTGTGCCACCATATTGAGAGTGAGAGTGACTTCACCACTAGCCCCATATATGATGTGTTGCCACAAATCCCATGTGAGGAGAGCCACAACCCCCACCACTTGAGTGAGATGAGTGACTCCACCATATGGGGCATTGAGTGCACCTACTTTGAGGGAGTGAGTGAACCACCACATAGAGAGAGTGAGATAGTTGATAGGTCTCGTGAGGCCATTTGTATTTCTAATAACTTGACCTCTACCTCTATTGTGTCTTCTCATTTGGTGGTAGGTCCCATATATCATGACGCGCCGATCCTCGACGACTTCGTCCTCCCTTTGGACAAGACGATGGCCATGGTGGAATATGATGCACCCCCCACATGGTTCCATCAAGATGAAGATGACCACCATTTGGTCTTTCCCACCTCACCTACACCACTTGAGTGGAATGACAAAGGTAACAAAGGTGACGGTGATGCTCTAGTCCCACTAGTGGACATTCGTGACATTGATTGCTTGCATGATGTTGATCCACCTAGTACCATGCTTCATGCTAGTATGATTTCCCCATGCGATGATTTTCCCATTTATGATGAGTATGATGATTCTCTTGTGGAGTCTATTAGTTGTGATGCCATGTTACATAGGATTTCTTGTGACAATTCTTTAGGTCACATCATGTTTGATAATCCGCTTGACTTGTCATATGCTATGCATGAGATCCATCATATTTCTTATTTGCAATCTCTTCATAGTGACTATGCATATGGCATAGATGACAAGCCCATGGTTATTGGCATTTGTTTGTCTTGTGATGATATTGATATGCTTCCTTTGCATCATTTATCTCATATGCCATGCCATGACCATGTTTGAGAGCGGACAAACTGCTCCGGATCCGTGGGGAAACTCGAATTTGAGGTCAAAAACGAAAGGTGGAAGGTAGGGGAAGATGGTAGAGGGGTGGATCTACTTGCTAAACACCAAATCCATGGATCAAATCCAACAAAATCTCATCAAACCAACAAATCACAAAAAAAATTGGGGCTATTTTTGGTGGGGATTTTCGGATTTAGGACGAAATCACACAAAACTAGGCTAGAAAACAAAGAGGGGGGATCTAATTTCATGATCAACCTGGCTCTGATACCATATGATGTAGGGTGGAACCCTATGGGGAAGATCTTTCACGAATTGGAGGGGAATTGATGCGGAGCATCCTACGGACATCACCCCGTCAAGAGCCCATTTGGCAAGTGACACGTGCGACATCTACTTCACATACACAAAGGTGAATCATCTCCTTTACACGTGCTCACTTGACACTCTCGAGGATGGTATACTACTTGACACTCCTTACGTGTGCATGCATGGGTATTGTCGGACCTTCACGGATGTCAAGGAGGAGTGCAAGCGCCAAGGAACGACTACACCATCCGCGAGGGAAGCATGGAACAGAAGACGAAAGAAAGGAGAAGAAGACGGAGCGGCTGCAGGAGCCAGGCCGGACATCCGGACCCCCGTCCGGATCATCCGGGCTCGGCCGGATCATCCGGGTCTGATAGAGGCGGGGGTGTCCCGATCTTTCGATGAGATGATAACTATCGATTTGGTGAAGATGACTTTGACGATCTGACTACAAACGTGCACGACGTTGCGCCTTAGCAATCGCTAAACCAACTCCGAGAGGTTATTGACCACGCCGGAGCACAATCAACCTGACCACGAAGGTCTATTCCGCAAGCAATCAAGAACAAGCAAGAATATCATAAAGCAATCTGAATATTGAGTATATATGAAGTATTGATAAAGGTGGGGATCCGTAAGCGGTCTTGGTCTAGTCGTTGGACACAACGGCACACGGTTGCAATGGCTAACTTCTAACTAAACAAATCCCAAGGAAAAAGCTACTAGATGGATCTACTTATATAGGAGCAAGGAGTGGTATGCCAAAGAGGTGGAGAACGTCCAAGGCAGCCTAAAACTAACCCTAGGTCGTACAAGGCCAATGGGCCCAAGTGGAGTGACGTAACACCTTTGGACTTGTAGTTTGACTCGGATTCTGTGTCACGTCAGATTGTTTCGTTTATAACTCAACGCCCGGACGGATTTTAAGGTGATTCAATTGTGATGGAAAGAGCATGAAATCTACTTTCCAAAAAAGAATCACTCAATTCGAGTCCGTATGAAAAGTTGTTGGCGTTTTGAGTCAGTATGTCTGCAGTCAATCTGAATCCAGAACGTGAGAGACTTGGACTCTATCTCTCTTGGGCCAAAAGTGACGGAGAGGACTTTTTAACAGCAAATAAACATCTCTTTCTTCCTTATCTTCATATGTGGATTGTACAAATGTCCCATACACCTGCATTTAGACAAAACACAAAAGTGTGTGAAGTATTTTGTTCGATAACATAAATAGATTATTGAATAGTTTGCACTAGAAATCACCGACAAATATGCATGTATGCAATATTTTTGGTCATATACAAGGTAGTCATGTCCTCATCATCCTCCCCTTTTTGAAAATAAAGCCGTCCTCGGCGTTGCTTAATCTGAAATGTGGCTAACAAAAGAGACAAGGTGTACATGTTGTGATGAGGACATGACTACCTTGGATATGACCAAAAATATTGCATACATGCATATTTGTCAGGTGATTTCTAGTGCAAACTATTCAATAGTCTATTTATGTTATCCAGAACAAAAATACTTCACACACTTTTGTGTTTTGTCTAATTGCAGGTGTATGGGACATTTGTACAATCCACATATGAAGATAAGGAAGAAAGAGATGTTTATTTGCTGTTCAAAAAGTTCTCTCACGTCACTTTTGGCCCAAGAGAAGATAGAGTCCAAGTCTCTCACGTTTTGGACTCAGATTCGACTGCACAGACATACCTGACTCAAAACGTCAACAACTTTTTCATACGGACTCGAATTGGGTGATTCTTTTTTGTTGGAAAGTAGATTTCATGCTCTTTCCAGCACAATTGAATCACCTTAAAATCCATCCGGAGCGTTGAGTTATGGACGAAACAATCTGACGCTGCAGCAGAATCCGAGTCAAACTACAAGTCCAAAGGTGTTACGCCACATCCACTTGGGCCCTTGAGCCTTGTACGACCTAGGGTTAGTTTTAGGCTGCCTTGGGACGTCCTCCCACCTCCTTGGCCGCCACCCTTGCTCCTATATAAGTAGATCCATCTAGTAGCTTTTCCTTGGGATTTGTTTAGTTAAAGTTAGCCATTGCAACTTCGTACTTCGCTTGTGTCCAACGACTGCACCAAGACCGCCACGGATCCCCACCATTATCAATACTTCATATATATTCGCAATATTCAGATTGCTTTATCATATTCTTGCTTGTTTTTCGATTGCTTGCAGGAATAGACCTTCGTGGTCGTTGATCGTGCTCCAGCGTGATCAATAACCTCTCGAGTTGGTTTAGCGATTGCTAAGGCGCAACGTCAGGCATGTTTGTAGTCGGATCACAAAGTCGTCTCCACCAAATCGATAGTTATCATCTCATCGAAAGATCGGGACACCCCGCGTCTATCAAGTGGTATCAGTTTTCAGGTTGCTCGGTGAGATTTTACAGTTTTTCATAGTTTAGATCGCATCTGTCATTCATACCTACAGTCCATGAAAAAGCCACAAAAAAAAGTTAGATGTGTTCATCCTTTATCCAAGCCAGTCTGAGCCTTTGCAATTTTCAATTCATTGCTTGCAAAGTTGAATTATCGGTTGCATCGTCGTGTCAGTTGCTGGTCTTAGTGTCTTGTTCCTTTAGAGTTTCGAGTTCTGTTCACATTAGTCACGCCGCCGCTGCATCATTATCCCTTCCGTTGTCCACCATCCCATCTATTAATTTCCACCACGTGCTACGCGTTGTTCATTGTCATAATCATAGTTGAGGTCATTCATATCTTCGCCTGATCCAATCTGCATCTTATCTAGTTTGTCTTGGAAAGAGGGAGAAAAAAAAAAGAGAGAAAAAAAAGAGAAAAAAAGGAAAGAAAAAAAAAAGAAAAAGAGAGAGAAAAAAAGAAAAAAAAGTGTGAGGAAAAAAGAGAGAAGAAAAAAAATCGGATCTATCTAGAATCAATCTCGTACCTGAATTCGGATTGGAATCTGTTTTTATGACTGTTCAGTAAAACAGGTGTATCTTCCTCATCTGAAGTCCGTTTTGACTCCGTGAGTACTCAAATTAAAGCTAGCGACGAGCCGCATCTAAATAGTTGCAGAAGCTAAGTCAATATTTGACACCTCAAAATCGGCTTCTAAATAGGTCTTTTTGCCCTCTGAAGTTCGTGAACACAGCTTGTTCCAATTTTTCAGGCCAGTTTTAGAATTCTTTGACTCCTCATATCAACTCGAATTGAGTGATTCTTTTGCATTGGAAAGCTTGAGTTAGTAGCATTCTTTGAAAGAATTTATTAGAAAATTGGCTCAAAGTTTTCAAGAGGAAAGTTGGAGAGAGAGTTGTTGTATGTCCTGCTTGGTAGTTGTTTTTCATCATTATCTTCACTACCGTTGTGATCTTCACTTACATCTTGCTGTCAAGAGCTACTTAGTAACCTTCATTGATGCTAGTTGTGCTACGCCGTGACCTCATTAGTGTTCTAGGCTCGCGTCTCTAGTCCGATCTAGCCTAGGACCAGCACAGTACGTCGTTGAGCGTTTATTCAACATTGCATCTTTGAATTGATTATTGCTAAATTTTTGCTACCATATATAGCCAACCCAGCTCCACATATTTCTACATCGTATATCGTCGTTCCCGGCAATCGCTTTACACAATCTTGAGTTACTTGACACGCTGGTTGCTGTCACCACCGCCGCATGGTAAGAACTTGTAAGATATTGATATTTGCTTTCTTGTGAGCACTTTACAACCACATCCTAGTAGTTCATAGGAACATTATTCTCAATTTTGTTTCTTGTTTCTACTAATCATGATAGGTTTCGGAGATAGAAGTTCTTGGACGACGAACACATCTTCACCATCACGAGAGTTGGGACAACACACACAAGCACATGACCAGGTTAGCTCTTTACCGTCATTTGAGGGTAGATTTAATCCTGCTATTTATCTAGCTTGGGAGCTTGAAGTAGAACAAGTTTTTAGTCAGCATGTTTTTTCTGAACTTGAGCGAGTACGAGCTGCCACTAGAGCATTTACTGGTTTTGCTTCCGCTTGGTGGAGTGTGCATTGTAAGAAAAACATTGATAACCAACCCACAACTTGGAAAGATTTGAAAGATGTAATGAGAAAACTGTTTTTCCCTCCTTACTATCGTCGTGAATTGCTTCGCAAATTTGAACAATTTAAACAAGGCAATAACACTGTTCATACTTACTACCAAGAGTTCAAATCTTATATGCATCATTGTGACATAGAAGAATCTGAGGATGATACAATGAATAGATTTTTGGTGGTTTGAACCATGATATTCGAGCAAGATTTCAGTATATTCCTCGTTGCATTACCGGTATGTATGTTCGTGCTTGTACCTTTGAGAGACGATTCTGAGGAGGATGCATTGGGTGACTACAACAACTACTATTCTAGTTCCTGCTCACCACCGTCGGTTGGTTCCTCCACCGTTGCACCTACTAGAGAAGCCCCACCTCGGATTGTGAGCGACATCATCTCAAGAGTATGGTGCATTGTCTACGTGTGTATCTACATCAGCTACGTCTTTGCGACAAGGTAACAAAGAAGGTATTGATGATATAACTTCACATGAGAATGATGCATCCCTAGTTAACTTGAATGCATCATGTGTTGAGTTACACGGTGATTTGAGCACATCACCTATTTTAAAAATCTTAAAACTGTCATGAATGCGTCACTGTGATCAAACAACTGAAATACCAACAATTTTGAGTGCACCCATTGAATTAACTGTTGATGCAAAAGAATCAATGTTTAATCATTTTGATATGACCTCTAATCTTGGTGATGATTCTGTGTCGAATGACTCATTGCATGTTTGCTTATCTAAGCATGTTGTAGCATGTAAATTTGATTCAAATAAGGTTTATTCACCAATGTTGGGATGGTTTAATGATGAATATTGTCAATCTTTTGAAATAAATAAGAGCTTCACTTATATGTGCAAACTGAGTTGCAATATTTTCATGCCTTCCAGTTCTTGTGCTAATTTGTTGGCTTTAGATTTTATGAACTATGCAAGTTACCCATCTATTCATGTGTCATATATGCAAAAATCAAGGGAAGTAAAAATGGATAACGTATACATATACAACATGTACACCTTGTCTCTTTTGTTAGACACATTTCAGATTAAGCAACGCCGAGGACGGCTTTATTTTCAAGAAGGGGAGGATGATGAGGACATGACTACCTTGGATATGACCAAAAATATTGCATACATGCATATTTGTCAGGTGATTTCTAGTGCGAACTATTCAATAGTCTATTTATGTTATCCAGAACAAAAATACTTCACACACTTTTGTGTTTTGTCTAATTGCAGGTGTATGGGACATTTGTACAATCCACATATGAAGATAAGGAAGAAAGAGATGTTTATTTGCTGTTCAAAAAGTTCTCTCACGTCACTTTTGGCCCAAGAGAAGATAGAGTCCAAGTCTCTCACGTTTTGGACTCAGATTCGGACTGCACAGACATACCTGACTCAAAACGTCAACAACTTTTTCATACGGACTCCGAATTGGGTGATTCTTTTTTTGTTGGAAAGTAGATTTCATGCTCTTTCCAGCACAATTGGAATCACCTTAAAATCCATCCGGAGCGTTGAGTTATGGACGAAACAATCTGACGCTGCAGCAGAATCCGAGTCAAACTACAAGTCCAAAGGTGTTACGTCACCTCCACTTGGGCCCTTGAGCCTTGTACGACCTAGGGTTAGTTTTAGGCTGCCTTGGGACGTCCTCCCACCTCCTTGGCCGCCACCCCTTGCTCCTATATAAGTAGATCCATCTAGTAGCTTTTCCTTGGGATTTGTTTAGTTAAAAGTTAGCCATTGCAACTTCGTGTACTTCGTTTGTGTCCAACGACCAGACCAAGACCGCTTACGGATCCCCACCATTATCAATACTTCATATATATTCGCAATATTCAGATTGCTTTATCATATTCTTGCTTGTTTTTCGATTGCTTGCAGGAATAGACCTTCGTGGTCAGGTTGATCGTGCTCCAGCGTGATCAATAACCTCTCGGAGTTGGTTTAGCGATTGCTAAGGCGCAACGTCGTGCATGTTTGTAGTCGGATCGTCAAAGTCGTCTCCACCAAATCGATAGTTATCATCTCATCGAAAGATCGGGACACCCCGCGTCTATCATGTTGTATATGTATACGTCATCCATTTTTACTTCCCTTGATTTTTGCATATATGACACATGAATAGATGAGTAACTGTCATAGTTCATAAAATCTAAAGCCAACAAATTAGCACAAGAACTAGAAGGCATGAAAATATTGCAACTCAGTTTGCACATATAAGTGAAGCTCTTATTTAGTTCAAAAGATTGACAATGTTCATCATTAAGCCATCCCAACATTGGTGAATAAACCTTATTTGAATCAAATTTACATGCTACAACATGCTTAGATAAGCAAACATGCAATGAGTCATTCGACACAGAATCATCACCAAGATTAGAGGTCATATCAAAATGATTAAACATTGATTCTTTTGCATCAACAGTTAATTCAATGGGTGCTCTCAAAATTGTTGGTATTTCAGTTGTTTGATCACATGGAAAAGTCAAATTATCAATATAATCCTCTAAAATAGGTGGTGTGATCAAAGTAGTGGGTAGCTTAACACATGATGTATTCGAGTTAACTAGGCATGCATCATTCTCATGTAAAAGTGGAAAATCTGTACCTTTGTCATTACCTCTTATAGTCAACTCAGATGATGCAGGCACTCTCGATGGTGATGTGATGAGGACATGACTACCTTGGATATGACCAAAAATATTGCATACATGCATATTTGTCAGGTGATTTCTAGTGCAAACTATTCAATAATCTATTTATGTTATCCAGAACAAAAATACTTCACACACTTTTATGTTTTGTCTAATTGCAGGTGTATGGGACATTTGTACAATCCACATATGAAGATAAGGAAGAAAGAGATGTTTATTTGCTGTTCAAAAAGTTCTCTCACGTCACTATTGGCCCAAGAGAAGATAGAGTCCAAGTCTCTCACGTTTTGGACTCAGATTCGGCCTGCACAGACATACCTGACTCAAAACGCCAACAACTTTTTCATACGGACTCCGAATTGGGTGATTCTTTTTTTGTTGGAAAGTAGATTTCATGCTCTTTCCAGCACAATTGGAATCACCTTAAAATCCGTCCGGAGCGTTGAGTTGTGGACAAAACAATCTGACGCTGCAGCAGAATCCGAGTCAAACTACAAGTCCAAAGGTGTTATGTCACCTCCACTTGGGCCCATGAGCCTTGTACGACCTAGGGTTAGTTTTAGGCTGCCTTGGGACGTCCTCCCACCTCCTTGGCCGCCACCCCTTGCTCCTATATAAGTAGATCCATCTAGTAGCTTTTCCCTTGGGATTTGTTTAGTTAAAGTTAGCCATTGCAACCGTGTACTTCGTTTGTGTCCAACGACCAGACCAAGACCGCTTACGGATCCCCACCTTTATCCATACTTCATACATACCGCAATATTCAGATTGCTTTTATCATATTCTTGCTTGTTCTTGATTGCTTGCAGGAATAGACCTTCGTGGTCGTTGATTGTGCTCGGCGTGGTCAATAACCTCTCGGAGTTGGTTTAGCGATTGCTAAGGCGCAACGTCGTGCACGTTTGTAGTCGGATCGTCAAAGTCATCTCCACCAAATCGATAGTTATCATCTCATCGAAAGATCGGGACACCCCCGCCTCTATCAAGTGGTATCAGTTTTCAGGTTGCTCGGTGAGATTTTACAGTTTTTCATAGTTTAGATCGCATCATCATTCATACCTATAGTCCATTAAAAGCCACAAAAAAGTTAGATCTGTTCATCCTTTATCCAAGCCAGTCCGAGCCTTTGCAATTTTCTATTCGTTGCTTGCATAGTTGAATTATCGGTTGCATCGTCGTGTCGATTCTGGTCTTAGTGTCTAGGTCCTTTAGAGTTTGAGTTCTGTTCACATTAGTCACGCCGCTGCATCATTATCCTTCCGCTGTCCACCATCCCATCTATTAATTTCCACCACGTGCTACGTGCTGTTCATTGTCATAATCATAGTTGAGGTCATTCACATCTTCGCCTAATCCAATCTGCATCTTATCTAGTTTGTCTTGGAAAGAGGGAGAAAAAAAAGAGAGAAAAAAAGGAAAGAAAAAAAAAAGAAAAAGAGAGAGAAGAAAAAGAAAAAAAAGTGTGAGGAAAAAAAAGAGAAGAAAAAAAATCGAATCTATCTAGAATCAATCTCGTACCTGAATTCGGATTGGAATCTGTTTTGTGTACTGTTCAGTAAAACAGGTATATCTTCCTCATACGAAGTCCGTTTTGGCTCCGTGAGTACTCAAATTGAAGCTAGCGACGAGCCGCATCTAAATAGTTGCAGAAGCTTGTTCAATATTTGACACCTCAAAATCGGCTTCTAAATAGGTCTTTTTGCCCTCCGAAGTTCGTGAACACAGCTTGTTCCAATATTTCAGGCCAGTTTTAGAATTCTTTGACTCCTCATATCAACTCGAATTGAGTGATTCTTTTCACATTGGAAAGCTTGAGTTAGTAGCATTCTTTGAAATAATTTATCATAAAATTGGCTCAAACTTTTCAAGAGGAAAGTTGAGAGAGAGTTGTTGTATCTCCTGCTTGGTAGTTGTTTTTCATCATTATCTTCACTACCGTTGTGATCTTCACTTCTATCTTGCTGTCAAGAGCTACTTAGTATCCTTCATTGATGCTAGTTGTGCTACGCCGTGACCTCATTAGTGTTCTAGGCTCGCGTCTCTAGTCCGGTCTAGCCTAGGACCAGCACAGTACCGTCGTTGAGCGTTTATTCAACATTGCATCTTTGAATTGATTATTGCTAAATTTTTGCTACCATATATAGCCAACCCAGCTCCACATATTTCTACATCGTGTATACATCGTTCCTCGGCAATCGCTTTACACAATCTTGAGTTAATTGACACCGCTGGTTGCCTGTCACCACCGCCGCATGGTAAGAACTTGTAAGATATTGATATTTGCTTTCTTGTGAGCACTTTACAACCACATCCTAGTATTTCATAGGAACATTATTCTCGAATTTTGTTTCTTGTTTCTACTAATCATGACAGGTTTGGAGATAGAAGTTCTTGGACGATTTAACACATCTTCACCATCACGAGAGTTGGGACAACACACACAAGCACATGGCCGAGTTAGCTCTTTACCGTCATTTGAGGGTAGATTTAATCCTGCTATTTATCTAGCTTGGGAGCTTGAAGTAGAACAAGTTTTTAGTCACCATGTTTTTTCGAACTTGGCGAGTACGAGCTGTCACTAGAGCATTTCTGGTTTTGCTTCATTTGGTGGAGTGTGCATTGTAAGAAAAACATTGATAACCAACCCACAACTTGGAAAGATTTGAAAGATGTAATGAGAAAACAGTTTTCCCTCCTTACTATCGTCGTGAATTGCTTCGTAAATTTGAACAATTTAAACAAGGCAATAACACTGTTCATGCTTACTACCAAGAGTTCAAATCTTATATGCATCATTGTGACATAGAAGAATCTGAGGATGATACAATGAATAGATTTTTTGGTGGTTTGAACCATGATATTCAAGCAAGATTTCAGTATATTCCTCGTTGCATTACTGGTATGTATGTTCGTGCTTGTACCTTTGAGAGACGATTCAGGAGGATGCATTTGGTGACTACAACAACTACTATTCCAGTTCATGCTCACCACCGCGGTTGGTTCCTCCACCGTTGCACCTACTAGAGCAGCCCCACCTCGGATTGTGAGCGACATCATCTCAAGATTATGGTGCATTGTCTACGTCTTTACCTACATCAACTACGTCTTTGCGACAAGGTAACAGTAAAGGTATTGATGATATAACTTCACATGAGAATGATGCATCCCTAGTTAACTTGAATGCATCATGTGTTGAGTTACCTGGTGATTTGAGCACAACACCTATTTTAGAGAATCTTGATCTGCCATGAATCGTCATGTGATCAAACAACTGAAATACCAACAATTTTGAGTGCACCCATTGAATTAACTGTTGATGCAAAAGAATCAATGTTTAATCATTTTGATATGACCTCTAATCCTGGTGATGATTCTGTGTTGAATGACTTATTGCATGTTTGCTTATTTAAGCATATTGTAGCATGTAAATTTGATGCAAGTAAGGTTTATTCACCAATGTTGGGATGGTTTAATGATGAACATTGTCAATCTTTTGAAATGAATAAGAGCTTCACTTATATGTGCAAACTGAGTTGCAATATTTTCATGCCTTCTACTTCTTGTGCTAATTTTTGGCTTTAGATTTTATAAACTATGCAAGTTACTCATCTATTCATGTGTCATATATGCAAAAATCAAGGGAAGTAAAATGGATGACATATACATATACAACATGTACACCTTGTCTCTTTTGTTAGCCACATTTCAGATTAAGCAACGCCGAGGGCGGCTTTGTTTTCAAGAAGGGAGGATGATGAGGACATGACTACCTTGGATATGACCAAAATATTGCATACATGCATATTTGTCGGTGATTTCTAGTGCAAACTATTCAATAATCTATTTATGTTATCCAGAACAAAAATACTTCACACACTTTTGTGTTTTGTCTAATTGCAGGTGTATGGGACATTTGTACAATCCACATATGAAGATAAGGAAGAAAGAGATGTTTATTTGCTGTTCAAAAAGTTCTCTCACGTCACTTTTGGCCCAAGAGAAGATAGAGTCCAAGTCTCTCACGTTTTGGACTCAGATTCGGCCTGCACAGACATACCTGACTCAAAACGCCAACAACTTTTTCATACGGACTCCGAATTGGGTGATTCTTTTTTTGTTGGAAAGTAGATTTCATGATCTTTCCAGCACAATTGGAATCACTTTAAAATCCGTCCGGAGCGTTGAGTTGTGGACGAAACAATCTGACGCTGCAACAGAATCCGAGTCAAACTACAAGTCCAAAGGTGTTATGTCACCTCCACTTGGGCCCATGAGCCTTGTACGACCTAGGGTTAGTTTTAGGCTGCCTTGGGACGTCCTCCCACCTCCTTGGCCGCCTTGCTCCTATATAAGTAGATCCATCTAGTAGCTTTTCCCTTGGGATTTGTTTAGTTAAAAGTTAGCCATTGCAACTTCGTGTACTTCGTTTGTGTCCAACGACCAGACCAAGACCGCTTACGGATCCCCACCTTTATCCATACTTCATACATACTCGCAATATTCAGATTGCTTTTATCATATTCTTGCTTGTTCTTCGATTGCTTGCAGGAATAGACCTTCGTGGTCAGGTTGATTGTGCTCCGGCGTGGTCAATAACCTCTCGGAGTTGGTTTAGCGATTGCTAAGGCGCAACGTCGTGCACGTTTGTAGTCGGATCGTCAAAGTCATCTCCAGCAAATCGATAGTTATCATCTCATCGAAAGATCGGGACACCCCGCCTCTATCACACTTGGTGGAGATGATGTAGTCCTCGCAACAACGGATGTGGTTGTCATAGTACGCCTAGTAGTTGAATAAACATCTGTATCAACAGTTGGAATGTGCACCGTGCGCTTGTTCTCCTTGTGGGCAACACGTCGTTTTATTTCCTGTTCAGCTTTGCAAGCAAGACGAAACAAATGGTCCATTGGATAACACTCTTCATGAATTAGTATCTCCTGAATATTATGGTTTAATCCTCCCCTAAATCTATCCATAAAATCTTCTTCACTTTCTTCTAAAAATGAGTGCAACAAGGTAGTTTGTAAATCATCATAATATTTTGTTACGGTGTCACTACCTTGTTTTAAATGTTCAGTTTTTAATCATGCCACGAGTATAATAAACATCGACGAATCTATCTCTCATGACATGTTTTAAATCATCCCAAGTATTAGGTACATAATCAGGGTGTAATCGACAATATTCACTCCACCAAACTAGAGCATAACAAAGTGAAAGAACCAACCATAACCGTAACTTTTTACGTTCATCCAAATTATGGGAAGCAAATATATTATTTATGTCTAACTCCCATTCAATATATAAAGCAGGTCTAAAACGGCCATTAAATGGTGGTATAGAAACATGAACCTGATCATGTGGATTTGGATGTTTGTGCACCTCTCGTGACGGTTGTGGTATTTGCATAGGTGGTGGCATGTCTCCCGCGATCGACAAAGCCCATGAATTGATTCTGGATCCTATCATGATTAGTAGAACAAGAAACAAAATCCAAAAATAATGTTCCTATAACAACTAGGATGTGGTGGTAAAACGCTCACAGTATATCAATGTCTTACAAGTTCTTACCATGCAGCAGGTGGTGATCGGCAACCAGCGGTGTCAAGTAACTCCGAATATTGAGTAAAGCGATTTCCAGGGGAGCGTACGTATACACGGTGTAGAAATATGTGGAGCTGGGTTGGCTATATATGGTAGCAAAAGATTAGCAATAATCAATTCATAGATGCAATGTTGAATAAACGCTCAACGAGCAGTCTTGTGCTGGTCCTAGGCTAGACCGGACTAGAGACGCGAGCCTAGAACACTAATGAGGTCACAGCGTAGCACAACTAGCATCAATGAAGGATCCTAAGTAGCTCTTGACAGCAAGATATAAGTGAAGATAATGATGAAAAACAACTGCCAAGCAGGATATACAACAACTCTCTCTCCAACTTTCCTCTTGAAAAGTTTGAGCCAATTTTCAGATAAATTCTTTCAAAGAATGCTACTAACTCAAGCTTTCCAATGCAAAAATAATCACTCAATTCCGAGTTGATATGAGGAGTCAAAGAATTCTAAAACTAGCCTGAAAAATTGGAACAAGCTGTGTCCACGAACTTCAGAGGGCAAAAAGACCTATTTAGAAGCCGATTTTGAGGTGTCAAATATTGAACTAGCTTCTGCAACTATTTAGATGCGGCTCGCCTCTAGCTTCAATTTGAGTACTCACGGAGCCAAAACGGACTTCGTATGAGGAAGATACACCTGTTTTACTGAACAGTGCGCAAAACAGATTTCAATCCGAATTCAGATACGAGATTGATTCTAGGTAGATCCGATTTTTTTTCTTCTCTCTTTTTTTTCACTCTTTTTTTTCTTCTCTCTCTTTTTCTGTTTTTCTTTCCTTTTTTCTTTTTTTTATCTTCTTTTTCTCCCTCTTTCCAAGACAAACTAGATAAGATGCAGATTGGATCAGGCGAAGATGTGAGTGATCTCAACTACGATTATGATGGTGGATAGCGGATGGGATAATGATGCAGCGGCGGCGTGACTAATGTGAACAGAACTCGAAACTCTAAAGGAACTAGACACTAAGACCAGCAACTGACACGACGATGCAACCGATAATTCAACTATGCAAGCAATGAATAGAAAATTGCAAAGGCTCAGACTGGCTTGGATAAAGTATGAACAGATCTAACTTTTTTTTGTGGCTTTTTCATGGACTGTATGATGAGGACATCAATACCATTGTTACACCCACAGCCCCTGCTGCTATACATACTGGACCAATTACTAGAGCTCGCGCACGCCAACTAAATTACCAGGTACTTTCGTTTCTTGGTAATGATTCTAATGTTCATGAGAATATGATGCTGCCTAAATTGGATACATTTGTTTTGCTTACAAATGTAGGGCCTAGCTTGGAGAAGGATGAACTTTGGAGCAAGAACCAGCATGGAGATGATGGCATGCATAAGGGGACAAGAATGGAGTTACAAGTGATGATTTCAGGACTTTGAAGCCACCATAATGAGTGCATGAAGCCTTGGACGAAATATACAAGATGCCACTCCATAAATTTCGTCCAGAGGCTATTCTAGGTGCTCGTCACCTTATTATTGGGCCAGGCCCATGTAATTTCGAAATACATTAGTATAGGCTATTTTTAGAGTCCGTATGTGTGGGGAAACAAGAGATAGGGTTAGTTTGGACCCCTCCACCAAGGGCCACGAAATTCACCCCTCTTCCTCCATATATACAGCCCTTAGGGCACCGTTTAGACTTGGGTTTTGTTTAGATCAAAAGTTCGCCATAGCTGCAACTTCGCGTGCCGTTTGTGTTCAACGACCGGACAAAGCGCCACAGAACCCCACCTTGATCAATAAAGCTTTCATCTTATATTCGCAATATCCAGATTGCAATCTCAGTTTCTTGCTTGTTCTTCGTTTGCTCGCAGGAAATAGACCCTCGTGGTCGGGTTGATCGTGCTCGGCGTGGTCAATAACCTCTCGGAGTTGGTTTAGCGATTGCTAAGGCGCGGCGTCCTCGCTGCGTTAAGTAGTCGGATCGTCAAAGTCGACTTCCATCAAAGCGAAATCCACCATCTCATCGAAAGGCGGGACACCTCTGCCTCTATTAAGTGGTATCAGATTTCCGGGTTGTTCGGTGAGATTTTACTGATTTTCGTAGTTTAGATCGAGTCATTCTTCATACCTACAGTCCACGAAAAAGCCAAAAAAATTAGGGTTAGGTCATCATATCCGAACCAATCTGAGCCTTTGAATAATCTTTTACGTATTTGCGTTGTTGAATTTGCGGTTGCATCGTCGTGTCTAGTTGCTAGTCTTAGAGTCTAGTCTTTTAGAGTTTGAGTTACGGTCATAAGTTGTCACGCCGCCGCCGCACCATCATCATCACCCCTGCCATCTACCACCACCGCTTCTCCGCCACCGCTTCGAATCCGTATCCATATACCACCACCGCTGCCATATACCACCACCGTTGCCATATACCAATACCATATATCCACCACCAATCCGAGTTCCTTGCATATTAGATTTGTTTTGGGATCCATCTAATTTCCGATTCGTGTTTCCTTGTGCGAGTAGGTTTGATTCAGCAATCTTCTACCGTCCGTAGAAGAGGTTGGTTTCAAAAAAAAAAGTCCGAAACCACCCTCCATTTAGGCCCAAAATTTTCCAAAAGCGCGGGACAAAAAATTTCTGGCTATCCTATTTTAGGTGTTTCTAAGCGTATTGAGACGATCGCCGTTATAGAAAGTTTTTTGACCCGTTTCAGTTTTGGGTCGAGCGATCGAAAAAAAAAATTGGTCGAAAAAATTTCGTGCCCATCCTGTCGATTTGACACGGGAAGAGTTTTGAGACACTCGCCATTATAGTGATTTTTAAAAAAAAAAAAAAAAGCGCAAAAAAAAAAGCGCAAAAAAAAAAAGCGAATTTTTTTTCAGAATGTGCTTTTCCTTGTTTACGTGCAGCGCCGTGATTTTGTTAGTGTTCTAGGCTCGCGTCTCTAGCACAGTCTAGCCTAGGACCAGACCACAATACCGTCGTTGAGCGTTTATTCAACTTTGCATCTCTGAATTGATTATTGTTGACCCTTTTGCTACCATATTATAAGCCTTCCCAGCTCCACATACATCTCGTCGTCTGTTTGACTCTCCCCGCAATCGCTCTATCCAAGCTTTTGAGAGTTTTGATTACAACGGTTGCCGATCACCGCTTCTCTTTGGGTAAGAACTGGTAAGAATTTGAGATTTGCTTGACGGATTTGTGACACCCACCACCACCTCTTGTTAGTAGTCAGTAGGATCATATTCTTGTGTGTTTCTATTGCTGCTAACCATGGCAGGATCACAAGCCGATTTAGACTGACCGGGAGAACATGACGAACAAACAGCTACATGATAAATTTCAGCAAATGATGAGTGGACAGGTGCAAGATGTGGTAAACAGATTTGACGAGGCCATGGAGAAGATAGATGGCATTGAGAAGGCGTTTGAAACAAAGCTTGATAGCAAGTTTGATGAATTGCTCGCGTTTTCCACAACCACCGCCTGCTGCACCTATCGCACCTCTGCAACGACAACAACTTCGCCCCTTCCGAATCGGTATGGGACGAGCTCGGCGTGTTCCTATTGAGCCAGGACAAAATTCTGGTGCCGCTGCTCTCTGCTGTTGGTGCTTCTTTGGCTCTGCCATCACGCTCTGGTGGTACCGAGGAGGATGATGAGTATGTGGGCGATTATGAGGATGAGGTTGATCAACATCGAACTACGTGCAACCACCAGCACCACAACCACCAGGTCGTCCACATGCAAATAATGGCAATATTAGGGCTCCCCTCAGTGCGAGATCATGACCATCTCCCTAAACTGAAATTGAATATTCCACCATTTGAGGGTAGATATGTTCACGATATATATCTTACTTGGGAGTTAGAAACTGAACAACGATTTACATGTTTACAATATCACGAGGAGAGGCGTGTTCTGCTGCTGTTTGTGCTTTCACTAGCTTTGCATGTGTTTGGTGGTCGAACATTGTCGATTATATCCTGTTCCAGCTACTTGGGCTGCTTTGAAAACTGCTATGCGTACTCGTTGGGTTCCACCATATTATCAACGTGAATTACTTCAAAAATTGCAGCGCTTAAGACAAGGAAAAATTCTGTAGAAGAATATTATCGGGAATTACAAACTGGCTTGATTAGATGTGGTATTGTTGAGGAGAATGAAGCTATGCTTGCACGTTTTACGGGTGGATTAAATAGAGAGATTCAGACCATTCTAGACTATAAGGATTATAATAATATCACTCGTTTATTCCATCTTGCTTGTAAAGCTGAGCGTGAAGTGCAGGATCGACAGGCATTGGCGCCGCACTAACTTTTCTGCAGTCGACCTTCATCATGGACACCACGTGCATCATCTACTTCCTTTGCACCATCACCTCCTTGGTGCCACCTCCAACCGTGATACAAGAAAGCAGGCACAACCACCACTATCGCCAAGAGCACACTGCCGGGCCTGCATGAGCTCTTCTTCTTCTATGGCGTCAACAGGGCACACAAGTGATATTATTTGTCGTCGTTGTAAGGGAAGAGGACATTTTGCGAGAGAATGCAAATCTCAGCGTGTGATGATTGCTCACGAGGATGGTGGGTATGAGTCCGCTAGTGACTATGATGAGGAGACTTTGGCTCTTATTACACATGAGGAACACGGTGGAGATGATTCGATCATGAGACACAATACATGGCTCTTGAAGATCTTGACGGTATGAATGTTTAGTTGCTCAACGTGTTTTGAGTGTGCAGTTACACAAGCTGAGCAAAATCAGAGGCATAATTTGTTTCATACAAAGGGAGTTGTGAAGGAGCGTTCTATTAGCGTCATCATAGATGGAGGGAGCTGCAACAACTTGGCTAGCATGGAGATGGTGGAGAAGCTATCTCTCACCACAAGACCACATCCACATCCTTACTACATCCAATGGTTCAACAACAGCGGCAAGGTTAAGGTAACACGTCTTTGTTCGTGTGCATTTTAGTATCTCTACATATGCAGATTATGTTGATTGTGATGTGGTACCTATGCAAGCATGTTCCTTGTTACTTGGTAGACCATGGCAATTTGATAAAATTATGTACACCATGGTAGAAACAATCAGTATACTCTTGTTCATAAGGATAAAAATATTACTTTGCTTCCTATGACTCCTGAGTCCATTTTGAAAGATGATATTAATAGAGCTAATAAAGCAAAACAGGAGAAAAATAAGAGTGAAAATCAGATTGTGGCAAAAGAATTTGAGCAACACATGAAGCCTAATAATAAACCATCTCTGTTGCTTCGAAATTAAATTGAAAAGTGCATGTTTACTTGCCACTAAATCTGATATTGATGAGCTAGATTTTAGCAAATCTGTTTGCTATGCTTTTGTGTGTAAAGAGGCATTATTTTCATTCGAGGACGTGCCTTCCTCTTTGCCTCCTGCTGTGACTAACATTTTGCAGGAGTTCACGACGTCTTTCCACAAGGCGTGCCACAGGATTACCACCTATTCGAGGATTGAGCATCAAATTGACTTAATTCGGTGCATCATTACCAACCGTGCACCATACCATACCAATCCGGAGGAGACGAAGGAGATTATCGTCAAGTACAGGAGCTGCTCGACAAAGGTTATATCGCGAATCCCTTAGTCCTTGTGCTGTTCCTATTATTCTAGTGCCGAAAAGGATGGTACATCACGTATGTGTGTTGATTGTAGAGGCATTAATAATATTACTATTCGTTATCGTCACCCTATTCCTAGGCTAGATGATATGCTTGATGAATTGAGTGGCTCTACAATATTCTCCAAACTTGATTTGCGTAGTGGATACCATCAAATTCGTATGAAATTGGGAGATGAATGGAAAACAGCATTTAAAACTAAGTTTGGATTATATGAGTGGTTAGTCATGCCTTTTGGGTTAACTAATGCACCTAGTACTTTCATGAGATTAATGAGCGAAGTTTTACGTGCTTTCATTGGACGATTTGTGGTAGTCTATTTTGATGATATACTGATTTATAGCAAATCTTTGGAAGAACATTTGGAACATTTACGTGCTGTTTTTAATGCTCTACGTGATGCACGTTTGTTTGGTAACCTTGGGAAGTGCACCTTTTGCACCGACCGAGTATCTTTTCTTGGCTATGTTGTTACTCCACAGGAATTGAAGTTGATAAAGCCAAGATTGAAGCTATTGAGAGTTGGCCGCAGCCCAAAGCGGTCACACAAGTGAGGAGTTTCCTTGGCCTCGCTGGTTTCTATAGGCGTTTTGTGAGAGATTTCAGCACCATTGCTGCACCTCTCAATGAGCTTACAAAGAAGGATGTGCCTTTTGTTTGGGGTACCGCATACGGAAGAAGCCTTCACGGTATTGAAAGATAAGTTGACACATGCTCCTTTACTCCAACTTCCTGATTTTAATAAGACTTTTGAGCTTGAATGTGATGCTAGTGGAATTGGATTAGGAGGTGTGTTATTACAAGATGGCAAACCTGTTGCATACTTTTACGAAAAATTGAGTGGGCCTAGTCTGAATTATTCTACTTATGATAAAGAATTCTATGCTCTTGTTCGGACTTTAGAAACATGGCAACATTATTTATGGCCCAAAGAATTTGTTATACATTCTGATCATGAATCTTTGAAACATATTTAAAGTCAAGCTAAACTGAATTGTAGACATGCTAAATGGGTTGAATCCATTGAGACTTTCCGTTATGTCATTAAACACAAGAAGGGAAAAGAAAATGTTATTGCTGATGCATTGTCTCGTCGCTATACTATGCTTTCACAACTTGACTTCAAAATATTTGGTTTGGAGACCATCAAAGATCAATATGTGCATGATGCTGATTTTAGAGATGTAATGCAGAATTGTAAAGAAGGAAGAACATGGAACAAGTTTGTCGTTAATAATGGATTTGTGTTCGTGCTAACAAGCTATGCATTCCAGCTAGCTCCGTTCGTCTTTTGTTGTTGCAGGAGGCGCATGGAGGAGGACTAATGGGACACTTTGGCGTGAAGAAGGCGGAGGACGTACTTGCTACACATTTCTTTTGGCCAAAGATGAGGCGGGATGTTGAGCGTTTTATTGCTCGCTGCACTACATGTCAAAAAGCTAAGTCACGACTCAATCCTCATGGTTTATATATGCCTTTGCCTGTACCTAGTGTTCCTTGGGAGGATATATCTATGGACTTTGTTTTAGGTTTACCTAGAACAAAGAAGGGAGGATAGCATATTTGTTGTCGTGGATAGATTCTCGAAAATGGCACACTTTATACCATGTCATAAAAGCGATGATCTTTGTCAATGTTGCTGATTTGTTCTTTCGTGAAATTATTCGCTTGCATGGTGTGCCAAATACTATTGTTTCAGATCGTGATACTAAATTTCTTAGCCACTTTTGGAGATGTTTATGGGCTAAGTTGGGGACTAAACTGCTTTTTAGTACTACTTGTCACCCCAAACTGATGGACAAACTGAAGTAGTCAATAGAACATTGTCTACTATGCTTAGGGCTGTTCTAAAGAAAAATAAGAAAATGTGGGAGGAATGCTTGCCTCATATTGAATTTGCTTATAATCGTTCATTGCATTCTACTACTAAGATGTGCCCTTTTGAAGTTGTGTATGGTTTCCTACCTCGTGCACCTATTGATTTGTTGCCTCTTCCATCTTCGGAGAAGGTTAATTTTGATGCTAAAGAACGTGCTGAATTGATTTTAAAAATGCATGAGTTAACTAAGGAAAACATTGAGCGTATGAATGCTAAATATAAACTTGCTGGAGATAAGGGTAGAAAACATGTTGTGTTTGCACTGGAGATCTTGTTTGGTTACATTTGCGTAAGGATAGATTTCTGATTTGCATAAATTAAAGCTAATGCCACGTGCTGCTGGTCCCTTTAAGGTGTTGGAGAAAGTAAATGATAATGCATATAAAATTGAGCTGCTGCAGATTTTGGGGTTAGTCCCACTTTTAACATTGCAGATTTGAAGCCATATTTGGGTGAGGAAGATGAACTTCCGTCGAGGACGACTTCATTTCAAGAAGGGAGGATGATGAGGACATCAATACCATTGTTACACCCACAGCCCCTGCTGCTATACATCTTGGACCAATTACTAGAGCTCACAAGACGCCAACTAAATTACCAGGTACTTTCGTTTCTTGGTAATGATTTTAATGTTCATGAGAATATGATGCTGCCTAAATTGGATACATTTGTTTTGCTTACAAATGTAGGGCCTAGCTTGGAGAAGGATGAACATTGGAGCAAGAACCAGCATGGAGATGATGGCATGCGCAAGGGGACAAGAATGGAGTTACAAGTGATGATTTCAGGACTTTGAAGCCACCATAATGAGTGCATGAAGCCTTGGACGAAATATACAAGATGCCACTCCATAAATTTCGTCCAGAGGCTATTCTAGGTGCTGCGTCACCTTATTATTGGGCCAGGCCCATGTAATTTCGAAATACATTAGTATAGGCTATTTTTAGAGTCCGTATGTGTGGGGAAACAAGAGATAGGGTTAGTTTCGGACCCCTCCACCAAGGGCCACGAAATTCACCCCCTCTTCCTCCATATATACAGCCCTTAGGGCACCGTTTAGACTTGGGTTTTGTTTAGATCAAAAGTTCGCCATAGCTGCAACCAGCGTGCCGTTTGTGTTCAACGACCGGACAAAGGCGTCCAGAACCCCACCTTGATCAATAAAGCTTTCATCTTATATTCGCAATATCCAGATTGCAATCTCAGTTTCTTGCTTGTTCTTCGTTTGCTCGCAGGAAATAGACCCTCGTGGTCAGGTTGATCGTGCTCCGGCGTGGTCAATAACCTCTCGGAGTTGGTTTAGCGATTGCTAAGGCGCGACGTCCTCGCACGTTCGTAGTCGGATCGTCAAAGTCGACTTCCATCAAAGCGAAATCCACCATCTCATCGAAAGACGGGACACCTCTGCCTCTATCACTGTAGGTATGAATGGCAGATGCGATCTAAACTATGAAAAACTGTAAAATCTCACCGAGCAACCTGAAAACTGATACCACTTGGTCCTAGGATTGAAACCTGGCTCTGATACCACTTGATAGAGGCGGAGTTGTCCCGATCTTTCGATGAGATGATAACTATCGATTTGGTGAAGATGACTTTGACGATCCGACTACAAACGTGCACAACGTTGCGCCTTAGCAATCGCTAAACCAACTCCGAGAGGTTATTGACCACGCCGGAGCACAATCAACCTGGCCACGAAGGTCTATTCCTGCAAGCAATCGAAGAACAAGCAAGAATATGATAAAAGCAATCTGAATATTGCGAGTATATATGAAGTATTGATAAAGGTGAGGATCCGTAAGCTGTCTTGGTCTGGTCGTTGGACACAAACGAAGTACACGAAGTTGCAATGGCTAACTTTTAACTAAACAAATCCCCAGGAAAAAGCTACTAGATGGATCTACTTATATAGGAGCAAGGGGTGGCGGCCAAGAAGGTGGGAGAACGTCCCAAGGCATCCTAAAACTAACCCTAGGTCGTACAAGGCCAATAGGCCCAAGTGGAGGTGACGTAACACCTTTGGACTTGTAGTTTGACTCGGATTCTGGTGCAGCGTCAGATTGTTTCGTCTATAACTCAATGCTCCGGACGGATTTTAAGGTGATTCCAATTGTGCTGGAAAGAGCATGCAATCTACTTTCCAACAAAAAAAGAATCACCCAATTCGGAGTCCGTATGAAAAAGTTGTTGGCGTTTTGAGTCAGGTATGTCTGTGCAGTCCGAATCTGAATCCAGAACGTGAGAGACTTGGACTCTATCTTCTCTTGGGCCAAAAGTGACGTGAGAGGACTTTTTTAACAGCAAATAAACATCTGTTTCTTCCTTATCTTCATATGTGGATTGTACAAATGTCCCATACACATGCAATTAGACAAAACACAAAAGTGTGTGAAGTATTTTTGTTCTAGATAACATAAATAGATTATTGAATAGTTTGCACTAGAAATCACCTGACAATTATGCATGTATGCAATATTTTTGGTCATATACAAGGTAGTCATGTCCTCATCAGGGTCCCCCCCGGATCATCCGGACAATTCGTCCGAAGGCAACAGAAGCAGCCCGACGAAGCCGGATCATCCGGACGGTCGCCCGGATCATCCGGACCCCCGACACCCGGATCATCCGGGCCACCGTCCGGATCATCCGGACCCCTTTGCATGCATGACTTGGGCCGAAGCCCGTGTACCCCTTCGCCCCTCACTTACCCCTTCGCCCCTTGGGCTATAAATAGACCTCCTCCACCTCCTTTCTAGGGTTAGCAAAGTGATAGCTCATTCTTAAGTGAGCTTTGCTCCTACCTATCTCTACTCTTGAGAGAGAGACCACTACTCCATTGGAGGCCAAGACCTCCATCTAGGAGAAGATCCCCTGCGGATGCAAGACCCCTCTTTAGGGAAGATCCATCTAGGATATCATCAAGACCTCCTCTTGGAGATGAACCTCACCTTGTATCTTTCCCTTTGTTGTTCATGTACCTTGTGATCTTGTGTGTTTGATTGTCTAGCGGATGTGTGATTTGGACTTGTTCTTGAGTGTTCCCCCTTGTGATTTCTCCCCGTTCTTCCCCGTGTTCATCGTGTTCTTCGAGGGAGCCTGCTCCAAACGTGAAAGATCGACGCTATAGGGTTCCACCCTACATCATATGGTATCATGAGCCACGTTGATCACGTTTTTGGAGCCCCTACCCCGTGTTTTCTAGCTTGATTTTGTTGATTTCGTCCTAAATCCGAAAATTCCCACCAAAAATAGCACCCAAATTTTTTTGTGATTTGTTGGTTTTGATGATGTTTTGTTGATTTTGATCCATGGATTTGCTTGGTTTTGAGTGGATCTAGCATTTCCCCAAGTTTCCCCACCTTCCATCCACAAAATCCCTCAAATTTTGCCCCGAAAATCCTCCATTTCCGCCCAAAAATTCGCCCCCGAGAGCAAATCCCGTGCGGATTGACTTGCCAGGATCATCCGGACCTTCTCCCGTATCATCCGGACCAAGCCCGGATCAGCTGGACGCCCCCCCGGACGTCCGGATAACCCACGCACCCAGAGAACAGAACCGGCGCTGATGAATCCGGATCATCCGGATTTCCTCCCGGATCATCCGGATCTAGTCCGGATCATCCGGACCTCCTCCCGGATGTCCGGTTAACCCTGAAACTGACTTCGGCTGATTTTTGTTTTGTCCATAACTAATTCATCCGAACTCCGATTTTGACGTTCTTTAGCTTGTTTTGAAGCTATTGACATCCCCCATCCCACAAAAATACCACCAACATCATTTGACTCCATCATATTTTCTGAAATTTGGCAAGTTTGCCTAGGCCCTCCACCATATCATCCGCATTACCACCACCGACTTCCGCAACCTAACCCATTTTGTTCCCCATTGCATATGTGGTTGTTTGAGTTGTGATTAGAGTCTCGTAAGGTGTTTCGGCTACTTAGGGACGGCAACTTCAACTCCGACTCGTGTATAGCCCATCATTCCGTCAGCATTGCCTAGTGCAACACCACCACCGCTTTCCGCTACCACCATTTTGACATTTGTCATTTGAGATTTTGAGTTTGCGGTTTTTCCGTTTCCTAAGGTGTTTCGGCTACTTAGGGACGAGTGATGCGGAGCATCCTTCCATCATCCCCATGGACTCTACATCAACACATCCAACCCCACAAGGACCTATAACTCGAGCACGTGCAAGAGCTCTTGAAACCGAGGTGACATCACTCCTCTCACAATTCCCTTTCGATTCACATGAGACATGGTTACTACCTCAAACGGAAATGCTGTGCATGCTTAGGTACCAAGGAGTCAACCTAGAAGAAGCTACAGCTCAAGATGGACATCAAGAGCGAGAGGAGGAGCTGCAGAATCCAGGACGAGCGGTACTACCGCTCAAGCCAAGCGGTACTACCGCTGAGCCGAGCCAAGCGGCACTACCGCTCGAGATCCGCCCTACGTCCGCCGAACCCGACAAACTCCAGGAATCGAACGGCGCCAGAGCGGTACTACCGCCCTCCCGAGCGGTACTACCGCTGAAGCACCTCAAGCGGTACTACCGCCCATAGGACCGGTACTACCGCCCTGCCTGCGTGCAGTGTTTCGGGCCGAGGCCCATGTACTCGTTTCGCCCCCAACTTACCCCTTGGAGAACCTAGACTATAAATAGACCATCCCCTCATCCTTTCTAGGGTTAGCATTGGATTAGCTCATATTTGTGTGTGAGAGCCTTTGCTCATCCACCGGTACTTCTCCTCGGAGATCAGGACCTCCGTCTAGGAGAAGATCCATCGGATTCAAGACCCCTACCTAGGGAAGATCCCCTCGTGGATGCAAGACCTCCTCCGGGAGAAGAACGACTACCTTTGTATCTTTCCTTTGTTGATTTTGGACCATGTATCACTCGTGCTTCGATGATCTAGACCTTTTGTGATTGATCTCTTGTCGGTTGAGTGTCTCTCGTTCTTCCCGTGATTTCCTCTCGTTCTTCCGCGTTCTTCGTGTTCCTCCGTAGGATCCCTCCAAACGTGAAAGATCGATTTAATTAAGGTTCCACCCTACATCATATGGTATCGAGCCACGTTGATCACGTTTTGGAGCCCTACCCGTGATTTCTAGCTTGATTTTGTTGTTTTCGTCCTAAAACCCCGAAAATCCCCACAAAAAATAGCCCCAAATTTTTTTGTGATTTGTTGGTTTGATGATGTTTTGTTGATTTTGATCCGTGGATTTGCTTGGTTTCGAGTCGATCTAGCATCTCCCCAAGTTTCACCTCTTTCCATCCACAAAATCCATCGAATTTTGACCCTGAAATCATCCTTTTCCGCCCCAAAATCGCGAAACAATTCGAGCAGTCGAGAAAATCCCGACACGAGCGGTACTACCGCCCTACAGAGCGATACTACCGCTGTGAACCTCAAGCGGTACTACCGCCCCGCGAACGGTACTACCGCCAGGCCCCTTCCTGCCAAAATAGTCGAAAAATCCCGACACGAGCGGTACTACCGCCCTCCCGAGCGGTACTACCGCCCTGGCCAGTTCCAGCTTTCCGAGTTTCACCATTTTCACCATAACTTCCACATCCGGAGTCCGATTTTCGCGTTCTTTAGCTCGTTGAGAAGCTATTGACATTCCCCATCCACCTAGATAGGCTACAACACCATTGGACACCATTAATTTTCTGAATATTGGCATCTTTGCCTAGGGCTTTCACCACATCATACGCTATACCACCTCCGTTTTCCGCTACCACCATTGTTGTTTTTGTTCTTTGAGAAGTTGAGTTGTGGTTCCCGTGTCCTATTGTGTTTCGGCTATATAGGAACGGTTCGACGTCAGCATCACCATCGCTCATCTTCGCCAAGGACTCGTCATCGCCAAGGACGGTAACCTCGACGACATCTTTGTCATCTCTCGCAATTGCATTGATAACCATCATAGCCCATCTTTTGCGTTGCTTACCCATCGAGACTAGCCATTGAGTATTGCCGGCAACGTGACTTGTGCACATTAGTGATCATACACCATAGCATACATATCATACCATAGTGGTGCATATCTTGAGATCCACTTGTGTGTCACAAAGTTGTCATCGCATACACAATTGCTATCTTGGTTCGTGAAGTTTGCATAAGAAAAGAGCTCAAAAGAGAAAGAGCCACTCAAGCTTTTAAGCAAAGAGGAAAGATAAGCAAAGAGCTTATAAGCAACAAGCATAGCATCATACAACATTAAGATTGTCATATAAGATCATCTTGGATCATTGCACCGATACACCATACATATAGCATACGTGGGATAGAGATCGTTGCATTTTTGCCTAGTAGGTTGTGCACAAGCTCCGTATCCGCCTATCGTGCAATCGTGCTAGAGTCTCTCTAGTATTGTGCAACAAGAGCATTTTCGTGGATTCCACATTTTGGCTCACTTTTGGTTTGCACAATCCCATTTATCTATTTGCGTGTGTGTTTCCGTGTACCACTACGTGCTTGATCTACTTGTTGCATATGCGAATTTGCGAATCTTCTTCAACATTTTTGAGTCAAGCTAACGATTGCAATCAATTTTGTGCCACCATCCTAACCAAGCTCCACCAAAAGCTTTTACTTGTGTAGGTGTGAGAATCGACAAGGATCGGTACCAATAGTGCTATTTCATTGTCCGCATTTGAATGAACTTGATTCATCTTCAACTTCGGTCAAAGGTACATTGGTATTCATTCTTCTCCTTCTACCACTCACAATTTGCTTGAAATGATGGATAGGCCAAGTTCTTCTACAAATCCCCTCTTCATCGAGCAAGACGACGACATGTCATCATACGTCACCAAGAGCCACCTCTTTGGCAAGAACGAGCTCTCCATCAAGAGCAACAAGCAGTGAGCTTAACGATCGACAACCTCTCCACCGACTTGCGACTCTCCGAGAAGCGTACGAGATTACTTCGACAACAAACTCGATGCACACAAGAAAGAGAACGATGCAAGAATGGGCGAGATCCGCGCCTTGTTGGTGAACCGCGTACTTCTACCTCTTCACACTCAAGGCGGAGCCACTCAAGTCGCCACTCCGACGACTCCTTCTCCGACACAAGCACATCGTCATCGAACATTCTTGACGAGAGCAGCGTCAAGATCGTCATGCATCTCGCAACCCGCTACACGACAAGAATCTCCAAGAGCAAGTTGATGAAGAAGTTCCTCGTCCTCAATCGAGCCAAATGGCGTTTGCGCAAGCTCAAGAACGACAACGTCTCCGTCACCAACAAGAACAAGAACGAGCGCGCCTACACCAAGAGCAACAAGACGCCGAGGCTCAACGTCTTCAACAACAACAACGACACGCACAAGCTCTTGAGGCGGAACGCGCCCTTCAAGCATCAACTCGAGCTCTCACCAACCGCAATCGCGAAAGGCGCAATCAAGAGGAAGCACTTCGAGAAGAAATACAAGAGAGGAACTACCATCCGCGTGCGCAACGTCAAGCTCCTCAAGCTCATCCTCCAACTCAAGGTCAACAAGAGCAAGTTGATCATGGGCTTCCTCCTCGCCAAGAGCAACATGAGGATGATTACGCTCCACGTCAAGAACGTCATCATCAACATCGACCTCAACACAATGATGAACAACGCTATGGCAAGCTCAAGTTCACAATGCCCAAGTTCAATGGAACCAATGATCCCGAAGAGTACCTATCATGGGCATTGAAGGTCGACAAAATCTTTCGTTTGCACAACTATGAGGAAGAGAAGAAGATCGCTATGGCATCACTTGAGTTCCAAGACTATGTGCTCATATGGTGGGAACAAATCCTTGAGCGCCGACAAGCAAGAGGTGAACCTCCAATCACCACTTGGGCTCAAATGAAGGATGTCATGCGAGCACGCTTTGTACCCACCTACTACAACCGTGATCTCTTCAAGAAGCTACAACTCCTCAAGCTAGGAACAAAGAGTGTTGAAGAATACTACAAAGAGATGGAGATTGCCATGATTCGAGCCAATGTCAAGGAAGATGATGAGCAAACAATGGCACGATTCTTGAATGGACTCAACCATCCCATCAAGAAGATAGCCGACTTTCAACCCTACTCCAACCTCATTGAGCTCGTGCATCAAGCTACAAAGGCGGAACGTCAAGTGCAAGATGACTTGAAGTACGCCAAGTACTCCTCCAAGATACACGGCTTATCCAACAACCAAGCTTCAACAACTACTCCAAATTCGACATCAATCAAGCCTTCTCCAAGCAACGACGACAAGTCAAGTTACAAGAAAACTTCCACAAGTTCAAGTCGTCTTCCTCCTACTACAAGCAACTTCAAGCCGCGTGCTTCATCATCTACTCCAACCGATGAGACCGTCAAGACAAGCTCCTTCAAGTGTTTCACTTGCGGCGGCCGAGGCCACAAGTCCTATGAATGCACCAACAAGCGCACCATGATCCTCAACGACGATGGCACATACGACTCAATGAGTGAAGATGAAATGGAAGCTATTGAGCAAGTGGCCATGCACCGGCGCGTGAATGAGGATGAAGATGATCAAGTCTTTTGTGATGAAGATACAAGCGCCGCTCTTGTTGTCTCCAAGGTCTTGACACTTCAACATCAACAAGAAGAAGACCAACGATGCCACATCTTCCACACAAAGGCCGGCATCAATGGACGATCCGTCAAGGTCATCATCGATGGAGGTAGTTGCCACAACTTGGCAAGCGAAGAACTATGCTCCAAGCTTCAATTGGTCAAGAAGAAGCACCCGCACCCCTACAAGGTTCAATGGCTAAGTGACTCCGGCACTATACGAGTTGAGCATACGGTCCAAGTATCCTTCAAAATAGGTGCATATGAGGACACTTTGGAGTGTGATGTGGTCCCAATGACCGTCTGCCACCTCCTCCTTGGTCGGCCATGGCAATTCGACCGTGGTGTCTACCACAATGGGCGTACAAACCACTATAGCTTCAAGATGAAAGGCAAAGAATATGTCCTACGACCCATGTCTCCTAGTCAAGTGATTGCCGACAAACAAGCCACCAACCAAAGAGAGAAGAGTGAGAAAGTGATAGAGGCAAAGGTGTCCCGTCTTTCGATGAGATGGTGGATTTCGCTTTGGTGGAAGTCGACTTTGACGATCCGACTACGAACGTGCGAGGACGTCGCGCCTTAGCAATCGCTAAACCAACTCCGAGAGGTTATTGACCACGCCGGAGCACGATCAACCTGACCACGAGGGTCTATTTCCTGCGAGCAAACGAAGAACAAGCAAGAAACTGAGATTGCAATCTGGATATTGCGAATATAAGATGAAAGCTTTATTGATCAAGGTGGGGTTCGTGGCGCCTTTGTGCAGTCGTTGAACACAAGCGGCACGCGAAGTTGCAGCTATGGCGAACTTTTGATCTAAACAAAACCCAAAGTCTAAACGGTGCCCTAAGGGCTGTATATATGGGGAAGAGGAGGAATTTCGTGGCCCTTGAGGGTGGGGTCCAAACCAACCCTATCTCTTGTTTCCCCACACATACGGACTCTAAAATAGCCTATACTTAAGTATTTCAAAATTACATGGGCCTGGCCCAATAATAAGGTGACGAGCACCTAGAATAGCCTATGGACGAATATTATGAAGTGGCATCTTGTATATTTCGTCCAAGGCTTCATGCACTCCTTATGGTGGCTTCAAAGTCCTGAAATCATCACTTGTAACTCCGTTCTTGATCCCCTTGCATGCCATCAACTCCATGCGTGTTCTTGCTCCAATGTTCATCCTTCTCCAAACTAGGCCCTTCATTTGTAAGCAAAACAAATGTATCCAATTTAAGCAGCATCATATTCTCATGAACATTAAAATCATTACCAAGAAAGCGAAAGTACAGTAATTTAATTGGCGTCTTGTGAGCTCTAGTAATTGGTCCCGTATATGTAACAAGAGGGGCTGTGGGTGTAACAATGGTATTGATGTCCTCATCGGAAAGTGAGCCACCAAAAAGTGAGTGAGAGCCACAAGCCAAATTTGGCGCCTCTTAGCCTAGAGAGAAAAACCTCATACTATTAAGCCACCAAACATGAGATGAGAGAAGTGTGTGAGAACCCATCGAGTGTGATGCACTTTGTCCTTGTGTGCAAGGATGGAGAACCAAAACTGACACCACTCATGAGCTACCTTTGGTGTTTCAATCTCTTTTGCAGGAATTTCAAGATGTTTTCCCGATGAGCTACCTCGGGTCTACCTCCTCTCTGAGGCATTGAGCATCGAATCGACCTCATACCCGAGCACCACTTCCAAACAAAGCTCCATACCGTGTCAATCCCGAAGAAACCAAGGAGATTCAATGGCAAGTACAACAACTACTCGACAACGGTCATGTACGTGAAAGCTTAAGCCCTTGTGCCGTGCCCGTTATACTTGTGCCTAAACCCGATGGAAGTTTCCGCTTGTGCTCCGATTGTAGACCTATAAATGCTATCACCGTGCGCTATAGGCATCCCATTCCTCGCTTGGATGATATGCTTGATGAACTTAGTGGAGCCAACTTTTTCTCAAAAATTGACCTTAAAAGTGGCTATTATCAAATCCGCATTCATGAGGGTGATGAATGGAAAACAGCTTTTAAAACCAAATATGGCTTATATGAGTGGTTGGTTATGCCTATGGGTTTGTCGGAAGCCCCCGGAACTTTTGTGCGTCTCATGCATCATGTGCTTAGACCTTATATTGGAATCTTTGTTGTGGTTTACTTCGATGATATTCTTGTGTTTAGCAAAACCATGAAAGAGCATCTTGATCATGTTAAGCTTGTTTTGCAAACACTTCGAAAGGAAAGTCTTTATGCCAACTTGAAAAAATGCACTTTTGGCATTGACAAAGTGGTTTTCTTGGGTTTCGTTGTCTCTTCCGAGGGTGTCCATGTTGATGAAACTAAAATTGAAGCAATTAAAACTTGGCCCCAACCCACCAATTTGCAACAAGTGCGAAGTTTCCTTGGTCTTGCAGGTTTTTACCGTCGCTTTGTGAAAAACTTTAGCACTATTGCAGCCCCTTTGCATGCTTTAAGTAAGAAGAATACTCCTTTTGTTTGGGGAACTTTGCAATCAACCGCTTTTGACGAGCTCAAGTCTTTGCTTACTCATGCTCCGATTCTTGCTTTGCCCAACTTTGACAAAACTTTTGAGGTTCATTGATACAAGTGGTACCGGAATTGGCGGAGTTTTGATGCAAGAAAAACGAGCCATTGCTTATTTTAGTGAAAAACTCTCCGGTGCTCAACTTAACTATCCCGTATATGACAAGGAATTGTATGCTTTAGTGCGTGTACTACATGTTTGGGAACATTATCTTAGGCCTCATGAGTTTGTCATCCATACCGATCATGAAACGCTTAAGTACTTGAAAGGTCAAACTAAATTGAACAAGCGCCATGCCAAATGGAGTGAATTTATTGAATCTTTCCCATATGTGATCAAGTACATTAAGGGTAAGGAAAATGTAGTTGCCGATGCACTTTCACGCATATGCACGCTTGTCACCCAACTTGAGTTGCATGTTATTGGCTTTGAGCACATAAAAGATTTATAAGCTAGTGATCCATCTTTTGCACCTCATTATGCTAAATGTTTGACGCATACATCTTGGGAACAATATTACCTCAAGGATGGTTATCTTATGAGAGCTAACAAACTATGCATTCCCGAGTCTTCTCTTCGTTTGCTCCTTTTGCAAGAGGCTCATGGAGGCGGACTCATGGGACATTTTGGACGCGACAAGACCTTCGCCACACTCTCCAAGAACTACTTTTGGCCCAAGATGTTTCGAGACGTCTCGCGCTTCACCACCCGATGCTCTACATGCCGCAAAGCTAAGTCAAAAGCTCAATCTCATGGTCTTTACATGCCTCTTCCTATTCCTTATCAACCTTGGGAAGACATTAGCATGGATTTTGTACTTGGTTTGCCTAGAACTCAAAATGGAAAGGATTCCGTGTTTGTTGTTGTGGACCGATTTTCTAAGATGGCACATTTCATTCCTTGCAACAAGGTAGAGCGATGCTTCACATATTGCAAATCTCTTTTGTAGGAAATCTTGCGCCTTCATGGAGTATCAAGACAATCGTCTCCGACCATGACGTCAAGTTCTTGAGTTACTTTTGGAAGACTCTATGCGCCAAGCTCGGAATCAAGCTCTTGTTCTCATCCGCATACCATCCTCAAACCGACGGCCAAACGGAGGTGACAAACCGGACTCTCTCCACTCTACTTCGCGTGTTGATCAAGAAGAACATCAAGGAGTGGGAAGCATGTCTACCCATCGCCGAGTATGCCTACAACCGTGCAAGACATTCGACTACCGGCAAGTCTCCCTTCGAGGTCGTCTACGGCTTCAACCCATTGTCCCCATTGGACATTCTACCTCTTCCTCTACAAGAGCGCACCAACCTCGACGCAAGTGCCCGTGCAAGCTACATCAAGAAGATGCATGAAGATACAAGACACACCATCGAGCGCCAAGTACAACGACTAACGACCAAGCTCAACATCAACAAGCAACCCATGATCTTCAACATAGGCGATCTCGTGTGGCTACACCTTCGCAAGGAACGCTTCCCCAACGAACGCAAGTCCAAACTTCTACCTCGAGCCGATGGACCCTTCAAGGTGTTAGCACGCTACAACAACAACGCCTACAAGCTCAACATACCAAGCGACAAGTACAACGTGAGTGACACCTTCAACGTCAAAGACCTCTCGCCTTTCCATGGTGATGAAGATCTTGATCCGAGGTCGGATCCTTTCGAAGGGAGGGGATATGATGCGGAGCATCCTTCCATCATCCCCATGGACTCTACATCAACACATCCAACCCCACAAGGACCTATAACTCGAGCACGTGCAAGAGCTCTTGAAACCGAGGTGACATCACTCCTCTCGCAATTCCCTTTCGATTCACATGAGACATGGTTACTACCTCAAACGGAAATGCTATGCATGCTTAGGTACCATGGAGTCAACCTAGAAGAAGCTACAGCTCAAGATGGACATCAAGAGCGAGAGGAGGAGCTGCAGAGTCCAGGACGAGCGGTACTATCGCTCAAGCCAAGCGGTACTACCGCTGAGCCGAGCCAAGCGGCACTACCGCTCGAGATCCGCCCTACGTCCGCCGAACCCGACAAACTCCAGGAATCGAACGGCGCCAGAGCGGTACTACCGCCCTCCCGAGCGGTACTACCGCTGAATCACCTCAAGCGGTACTACCGCCCATAGGACCGGTACTACCGCCACTGCGTCAGATGTTTGGGCCGAGGCCCATGTACTCGTTCGCCCCAACTTACCCCTTGGAGAACCTAGACTATAAATAGACCATCCCTCATCCTTTCTAGGGTTAGCATTGGATTAGCTCATATTTGTGTGTGAGAGCCTTTGCTCATCCACGGTACTTCTCCTCGAAATCGGGACCTCCGTCTAGGAGAAGATCCATCGGATTCAAGACCCCTACCTAGGGAAGATCCCTCGTGGATGCAAGACCTCCTCCGGGAGAAGAACGGCTACCTTTGTATCTTTCCTTTGTTGATTTTGGACCATGTATCACTCGTGCTTCGATGATCTAGACCTTGTGTGATTGATCTCTTGTCGGTTGAGTGTCTCTCTCGTTCTTCCCCGTGATTTCCTCTCGTTCTTCCACGCGTTCTTCGTGTTCCCTCCGTAGGATCCCCTCCAAACGTGAAAGATCGACGAATTAGGGTTCCACCCTACATCAACGAGTCTCCATCATCTTGGTATCTACACCAAGAACACCGCCACTCATCATCGCAAAGGACGGTAACCTCGACGACACCTTTGTATATACCCTTGCAATTGCATTGTTAACCCCTAGCCCATTTTGCGTCACTAACCTATCGAGACTAGCCATTTGAGTATTGCCGGCAACGTTACTTGTGCACATTAGTGATCCACCATTCCATTGCATACATACCATATCATATTGGTATCATATCATATATTGTGTCACAAATCGTTCCCGCATATACACAGTAGCTATCTTGGTTTGTGCATTGTGCATAAGTGGCCATTGAAAAAAAGCTTTTAAGCAAAAAGAGAGCAAAGAGCTCGTGAGCAAGTGCCATAGCATCATACCCCATTGAACATAAGAGCCATACCAAAATCTACATCATATGATATCATGATTGCGAGAAACACCGGGAACCATACATACATAGCATACTTGGGATAGAAAGAATATCCATTTTGCATCTTATAGGTTGTGCACAAGTGTCGTATCCGCCTATTGAGCAATCGTGCTAGCGTCTCTCTTGAGTTGTGCAACACGAGCATTTTGGTGGATTCCACATTTTGAGCTCATTCCTTGGTTGCACGACCCCATTTATCTATCCGTGTGTGTGTTTCCGTGTGCCATTCTTTGCTATTGGTCCATTTGTTTCACTTGCGAATTTGTGAATCTTTTTCAACATTATTGACTCTTGCTAACATTTTGCATTAAATTTTTGTGCCACTATCCTCACCGAGCTCCACTATAAGCCTTTACTTGTAGGTGTGAGTGAACAAGTCTGGTACCAATTCCACTATTCTTTCATCTCACAGTGAGTGACACGGGATACATCCTCAACTTTGGGAAAAGGTAACTTGGTATTGTTTATCTCAGTTCCTACTCACGTCTACTCGAGTCTTGTGATGGATAGGCAAGGCATTTCATCTTCGGTCTACAACGACAACGACGAGTTCGATGCCATGAACAACAACTCCGACGCCAAGATGCAAGCTAAAATGGAGGAGATCAAAGCCCTCATCAAATCCTACAAGCGATCTTCCTCATCTTCGAGAAGACGCTCAAGAGCACATGCTTCCGAGCTACCATCTCCGGCAAGATCACATCGGCATCGACACCATCACCAACAAGAACGTGAAGGTCAAGAGCTCAACACCAACAACTGCTCAACGACCTCACCATCTCCCTTGGCATCTTCACCAAGCGACTTCAAGGCATCTTCGCCTATGGACATACGGCATCTTTGCCAACAAGCACCTCAAGACTACACTCAAGAGAAGCTACCCAAGCTCAAGTCCGCGACTTCCATGAGCTACTACGACCTCGACACCGACCACAAGATTCCTTTCTATGGGACTCAAGAACCCGAGGAGTACCTCGAGTGGGAGCGTTTGATGGACGACTACCTCAAGCTACATCAAGTTCGTCCCGAAGATCAAGTGAAGTGCGCCACAAGAAACTTCCACGGCTACGCCTCGACATGGTGGCTTCACACACCTTCGGAGAGCTACGAGATGAGTTGGCCCAAGACGAAGAGAGCTTTACGGCGAGAGTTTGTGCCTCCAACCTACGGAACAACCGGCGCCAATTGGAGAACACCACCCAAGGATCCAAGTCCATCGACAAGTACTTCAAGGAGATGATGATTGCCTTGCGACAAGCCGGCGTGGACGACCCCATGTCAATGAAGTTCCACTTCATGATGGGATTGCACAACGACATATCCAAGACCATCTTCATCGAGAACTACAAGTCCATCGACGAGTACTACATTGGTGCTCTCAAGGCGAAACAAGAACTCATGAAGGCCAAGGCTTCTCCACCCCAAGCAATATTCGCGGCGACCAAGCTCTACGACAAGCATGAGGCTAGTACCACAATGATGTCCAAGGCCGACAAGCTCCAAGACGATGCTCCCAAGTGCGACTTCACCGCCATCCCTCTTTGTGGCATTGATGATGCCGAGTCTACTTCGACTCTTTTTCAAGACGGTGCGGCGACGAGTTCGACTACGGAGACCTTCAAGGACCAAGCTTTGGAGGCGAGCGACAAGGTGGCGAGCAAGGCCCTTCGACCACGGCGACGTATGATGACTTGAGTGACTTGTGCCACCATATTGAGAGTGAGAGTGACTTCACCACTAGTGATGCGGAGCATCCTACGGACATCACCACGTCAAGAGCCCATTTGGCAAGTGACACGTGCGACATCTTCTTCACATACACAACGGTGAATCATCTCCTTTACACGTGCTCACTTGACACTCTCGAGGATGGTATACTACTTGACACTCCTTACGTGTGCATGCATAGGTATTGTCGGACCTTCACGGATGTCAAGGAGGAGTGCAAGCGTCAAGGAACGACTACACCATCCGCGAGGGAAGCATGGAAGAGAAGACGGAAGAAAGGAGAAGAAGACGGAGCGGCCGCAGGAGCCAGGCCGGACATACGGACCCCCGTCCGGATCATCCGGGCTCGGCCGGATCATCCGGGTGCCCCCCCGGATCATCCGGACAATTCGTCCGACGACAACAGAAGCTGCCCGACGAAGCCGGATCATCCGGACGGTCGCCCGGATCATCCGGACCCCCGACACCCGGATCATCCGGGCCACCATCCGGATCATCCGGACCCCGCCTGCGCGCGTGACTTGGGCCGAAGCCCGTGTACCCCTTCGCCCCTCACTTACCCCTTCGCCCCTTGGGCTATAAGTAGACCTCCTCCACCTCCTTTCTAGGGTTAGCAAAGTGATAGCTCATTCTTAGGTGAGCTTTGCTCCTACCTATCTCTACTCTTGAGAGAGAGAGACCACTACACCATTGGAGGCCAAGACCTCCATCTAGGAGAAGATCCCATGGGATATCATCAAGACCCCTTGTGGGAAGATCCATCTAGGATATCATCAAGACCTCCTCTTGGAGATGAACCTTACCTTGTATCTTTCCCTTTGTTGTTCATGTACCTTGTGATCTGTGTGTTTGATTGTCTAGTGGATGTGTGATTTGGACTTGTTCTTGAGTGTTTCCCTTGTGATTTCTCCCGTTCTTCCCGTGTTCATCGTGTTCTTGAGGATCCCACTCCAAACGTGAAAGATCGACGCTATAGGGTTCCACCCTACATCATATGGTATCATGAGCCACGTTGATCACGTTTTTGGAGCCCCTACCCCTCTTTTTCTAGCTTGATTTTGTTGATTTCGTCCTAAAATTCGAAAATCCCCACCAAAAATAGCCCCAAATTTTTTTGTGATTTGTTGGTTTGATGATGTTGTGTTGATTTTGATCCGTGGATTTGCTTGGTTTCAAGTGGATCTAGCTTTCCCCCAAGTGTCCCCACCTTCCATCCACGAAATCCCTCAAATTTTGCCCCGAAAATCATCCATTTCCGCCAAAAAATTCGTCCCCGAGAGCAAATCCCGAGCAGTTTGACTTGCCCGGATCATCCGGACCTTCTCCCGGATCATCCGGTCCAAGCCCTGATCAGCTGGACGCTCTCCCAGACGTCCGGATAATTCACGCACCCAGAAAACAGAACCGGCGCTGACGAATCCGGATCATCCGGATTTCCTCCCGGATCATCCGGACCTCCTCCCGGATGTCCGGTTAACCCTGACACTGACACGGCTGAATTTTTGTTTTGGTCATAACTAATTCATCCGGAGTCCGATTTTGACGTTCTTTAGCTCGTTTTGAAGCTATTGACATCCCCCATCCAACAAAAATACCACCAACACCATTTGACTCCATCATATTTTCTGAAATTTGGCAAGTTTGCCTAGGCCTTCCATCATATCATCCGCATAGCCACCACCGGCTTCCGCAACCTAACCCGTTTTGTTCCCCATAGCATTTGAGGTTGTTTGAGTAGTGACTTGACTCTCCTAAGGTGTTTCGGCTACTTAGGGACGGTTGCTTCTTCATCAACCACCACCACCACCACTTGCACATAACCTTCCCACCATACACTTCCGGCAACCCAACTTAACCCCATTGTTGTTTGAGCTTGTTCGAGTTGTGACTTGTGTCTCCTAATCTATTTCGGCTACTTAGGGACGGCAACTTCAACTCCGACACGTGTATATCCATCATTCCACTTCCGCAATTGCCAAGAGCAAACCACCACCGCTTTCCGCTACCACCATTTTGACATTTGACATTTGAGATTTTGAGTTTGCGGTTTTTCCGTTTCCTAAGGTGTTTCGGCTACTTAGGGACGAGTCTCCATCATCTTGGTATCTACACCAAGAACACCGCCACTCATCATCGCAAAGGACGGTAACCTCGACGACACCATTGTATATTACCCTTGCAATTGCATTGTTAACCCCTAGCCCATTTTGTGTTACTTGCCTATCGAGACTAGCCATTTGAGTATTGCCGGCAACGTTACTTGTGCACATTAGTGATCCACCATTCCATTGCATACATACCATATCATATTGGTATCATATCATCCATTGTGTCACAATATCGTTCCCGCATATACACAAATGCTATCTTGTTTTGTGCATTGTGCAAATTGGCCATAGAAAAAAAGAGAAAAAGCTTTTAAGCAACAAAAAGAGAGCAAAGAGCTCGTGAGCAAGTGCCATAGCATCATACCCCATTGCACATAAGAGCCATACCAAAATCCACATCATATGATATCATGCTTGAGATAAACACCGGGAACCATACATATATAGCATACTTGGGATAGAAAGAATATCCATTTTGCATATTATAGGTTGTGCACAAGTGTCATATCCGCCTATTGAGCAATCGTGCTAGCGTCTCTCTTGAGTTGTGCAACACGAGCGTTTTCCGTGGATTCCACATTTTGTGCTCATTCCTTGGTTGCACGACCCCATTTATCTATCCGTGTGTGTGTTTCCGTGTACCTCATTTGCTATTGGTCTACTTGTTTCGCTTGCGAATTTGTGAATCTTTTTCAACATTATTGACTCTTGCTAACATTTTGCATCAAATTTTTGTGCCACTATCCTCACCGAGCTCTACCATAAGCTTTACTTGATAGGTGTGAGTGAACAAGTCCGGTACCAATTCCACTATTGTTTCATCTCACAATGAGTGAAACGAGATACATCCTCAACTTTGGGAAAAGATAACTTGGTATTGTTTATCTCATTTCCTACTCACCTCTACTCGAGTCTTGTGATGGATAGGCAAGGCATTTCATCTTCGGTCTACAACAACAACGACGAGTTCGATGCCATGAACAACAACTACGACGCCAAGATGGACAAGCGCATGGAGGAGATCAAGGCCCTCATCAAGTCCTACAAGCGATCTTCCTCATCTTCGAGAAGACGCTCAAGAGCACATCCTTCCGAGCTACCACCTCCGGCAAGATCACATTGGCATCGACACCATCACCAACAAGAACGTGAAGGTCAAGAGCTCAACACCAACAACCGCTCGACGACTTCACCATCTCCCTTGGCATCTTCGCCAAGCGACTTCAAGGCATCTTCGCCTATGGACATATGGCATCTTCGCCAACAAGAACCTCAAGACTACACTCAAGAGAAGCTACCCAAGCTCAAGTCCGCGACTTCCACGAGCTACTACGACCTCGACACCGACCACATGATTCCTTTCTATGGGACTCAAGAACCCGAGGAGTACCTCGAGTGGGAGCGTTTGATGGATGACTACCTCAAGCTACATCAAGTTCCTCACGAAGATCAAGTGAAGTGCGCCACAAGAAACTTCCACGACTATGCATTGGCATGGTGGCTTCACACACCTTCGGAGTACTACGACATGAGTTGGCCCAAGACGAAGAAAGCTTTGCGGCGAGAGTTTGTGCCTCCAACCTACACGGAACAACTTCGACGCCAATTGGAGAACACCACCCAAGGATCCAAGTCCATCGACAAGTACTTCAAGGATATGATGATTGCCTTGCGGCGAGCCGGCGTGGACGACCCCATTTCGACGAAGTTCCATTTCATGATGGGATTGCACAACGACATCTCCAAGAACATCGTCCTCGAGAACTACAAGATCATCGACGACTACTACATTGGTGCTCTCAAGGCGGAACAAGAACTCATGAAGGCCAAGACTTCTCCACCCCAAGCACACTTCGCGGCGACCAAGATCTACGACAAGCATGAGGCTAGTACCACCATGATGTCCAAGGCCCACAAGCTCCAAGACGATGCTCCCAAGTGCGACTTCACCGCCATCCCTCTTTGTGGCATTGATGATGCCGAGTCTACTTCGACTCTTTTTCAAGACGGTGCGGCGACGAGTTCGACTAAGGAGACCTTCAAGGACCAAGCTTTGGAGGCGAGTGACAAGGTGGCGAGCAAGGATGATGCTTCCATCTTAGGAGGCGAGAGTGATGATGTGCCATCTTCGGCCTTCATCCACGACGAGAGTGATGTTGAGCCATCTTCGGCCTTCATCCACGACGAGAGTGATGATGTGCCATCTTCGGCCTTCATCCACGACAGACTGATGATGTGCCATTTTCGGCCTTCATCCACGGCGACCACGACGAGATGGTTGAGCATGGGACTTTCCCTTCGACCACGGCGACGTATGATGACTTGAGTGACTTGTGCCACCATATTGAGAGTGAGAGTGACTTCACCACTAGCCCCATATATGAAGAGTTGCCACAACCCCCACCACTTGAGTGAGATGAGTGACTCCACCATATGTGAGATTGAGTGCACCTATCTTGAGGGAGTGAGTGAACCACCACATAGAGAGAGTGAGATAGTTGATAGGTCATGTGAGGCCACTTTCAACACAAACAACTTGACCTCTACCTCTATTATGTCTTCTCGTTTGGTGCTAGGTCCCATTTATGATGACGCGCCGATCCTCGACGACTTCGTCCTCCCTTTGGACAAGACGATGGCCATGGTGGAATATGATGCACCGCCCACATGGTTCCATCAAGATGATGATGATGACCACCATTTGGTCTTTCCCACCTCACCTACACCACTTGAGTGGAATGACAAAGGTAACATAGGTGAAGGTGATGCTCTAGTCCCACTAGTGGACATTCTTGACATTGATTGCTTGCATGATGTTGATCCACCTATTGCCATGCTCCATGCTAGTATGATTTCCCCATGCGATGATTTGCCCATTTATGATGAGTATGATGATTCTATTGTGGAGTCTATTAGTTGTGATGCCATGTTACATAGGATTTCTTGTGACAATTCTTTAGGTCACATCATGTTTGATAATCCGCTTGACTTTTCATATGCTATGCATGAGGTCAACCATATGTCTTATTTGCAATCTCTTCATAGTGACTATGCATATGCCATTAAAATAAATCCTATTTGCACTTATGGCATAGATGACAAGATGATGGTCATTGGCTTTTGTTTCTCTTGTGATGAGGACATGACTACCTTGGATATGACCAAAAATATTGCATACATGCATATTTGTCAGGTGATTTCTAGTGCAAACTATTCAATAATCTATTTATGTTATCCAGAACAAAAATACTTCACACAGTTCTGTGTTTTGTCTAATTGCAGGTGTATGGGACATTTGTACAATCCACATATGAAGATAAGGAAGAAAGAGATGTTTATTTGCTGTTCAAAAAGTTCTCTCACGTCACTTTTGGCCCAAGAGAAGATAGAGTCCAAGTCTCTCACGTTTTGGACTCAGATTCGGACTGCACAGACATACCTGACTCAAAACGCCAACAACTTTTTCATACGGACTCGAATTGGGTGATTCTTTTTTGTTGGAAAGTAGATTTCATGCTCTTTCCAGCACAATTGGAATCACCTTAAAATCCGTCCGGAGCGTTGAGTTGTGGACAAAACAATCTGACGCTGCACCAGAATCCGAGTCAAACTACAAGTCCAAAGGTGTTACGTCACCTCCACTTGGGCCCATTAGCCTTGTACGACCTAGGGTTAGTTTTAGGCTGCCTTGGGACGTCCTTCCACCTCCTTGGCCGCCACCCCTTGCTCCTATATAAGTAGATCCATCTAGTAGCTTTTCCCTTAGGTTTTGTTTAGATCAAAAGTTCGCCATAGCTGCAACTTCGCGTACTTCGTTTGTGTTCAACGACCAGACAAAGGCGTCACAGAACCCCACCTTGATCAATAAAGCTTCCATCTTATATTCGCAATATCCAGATTGCAATCTCAGTTTCTTGCTTGTTCTTCGTTTGCTCGCAGGAAATAGACCCTCGTGGTCAGGTTGATCGTGCTCCGGCGTGGTCAATAACCTCTCGGAGTTGGTTTAGCGATTGCTAATAGCGGCGACGTCTCGTGACTTCGTAGTCGGATCGTCAAAGTCGACTTCCACCAAAGCGAAATCCACCGTCTCATCAAAAGACGGGACACCTTAGCCTCTATCATCTTGTGATGATATTGATATGCTCCCTTTGCATCATTTATCTCATATGCCATGCCATGACCACCTAGCTTCGGATATACATTGTTTTGGATGTTGTCCATTTTCTCCATATGATGTTTCCGATATTGCTCATGAGGAGACCCCATAGTTTCCTCATACATTTTAGGAGATTTTGACCCATCCCATCCATTGCATGATCCCAATACTTGTGTGCACCATATGCTCCCCATGAATAAACATGTTTTTGCTGTGCCTTATACTTGTTTGCTCAATTTGTGTCCCCATCGTGTCATACATAATAACTATTCTTTCATGATGGATGACATGTTCTTATACCATACATTATATTTCTTTGAGCGATGCTTATCTTGTGCTAACTCACACGTGCACATACACATCATGATGGATGATGTGTACATTTACCACACACACAATTTCTTTCGTTTGCGTCTCTTTTGTGTAGGTACCCGGGAATACTTGTCAACCTCGCAATCCCACGAGTTGACAAAACGAGCTCTTGAGAGCAATGACGATTTGGGATCCCGTGGACTATCCTTACCACCATTCCCTTCGCGCAAGGACTACGCGCAACTCCTCTACTTGGCTCTCACACGGCTATGGGCAATTTACCACTTCTCACATTATGCTCATTTTACCGTGCTCACTTTGCATGCTATGCTTGCCTCTATGCCTTTGCCATGCAATTGTGACCCTTGTTTGCATCTACCCATGGTTCTCCATTATGATATTCCTATGTGTATTTGCATGCTTGGTGGAGATCCTTGTTGCTTTTGCCATGTTTATCATGTGCCCCATTCTATTGATGCTTGTTGTGTTGGGAGAGTCATGATGACCCATTGCTATTCACATATGGCCTCTCGCCAATACATTCATGATATTGTACTCATATCTTGCTTTCATGCTTGTGCTACGACATGTGAATTGTTCATGCCCACCATTTGCACCAATGACATGATTGCCATGATTTCCTCTAGTATGTTGCATCTTCACACTACTAGCTTGCTTGACTTGATTGCTTTGATTGCTTGCTGTGTTGCATCACCCATGTTCCACTACTTGCTTTCTTGGGTTGATGACATATATGCCTTGTGTGTTGCATCTAGTTCTTCACATATGCCATGTCCCTTTGCTTATCACATGCTTGACTTGATTGCCTCACACATGATGAACAATTGCTCTTTCCATTGTGTTGAGTGCCACGATATCTTCACTACACCCTATGCACGTTATGCTTGGATTGTCTTGCACTTGCACCATGTGTTTAGACATTTCACTATATTTGGTGTTGTGAATGACTCTTATGCCTACCATAGACCGTTCATTGAGCACTTTATGCATATTTGCTATGACCTTGAGGTAGATGCTTGTTCACTTATCACATATATTTGCATCTTGACCTCACATTTGCATGCTTGTTCCCATGATATACTTGATTGTGCTCAATTTATATGCTCAAATGCCATGCCACACTTCTTTGTCAAACCATCTGCTATGCTTGATGACAACACTTGTTGGGTGAATCACCTTTTGAATGCTTGGTTTTACTCTTACGACAACCACATTTGTTTTTCCAAGTGCTTGTTATCTTTGCTACTTTTGAAGGAATTATAAGACGGTGCGGCATTGGAGAGTGCCCATTTGGAACTACAAGATGACGAATGCTTGGTGATCGTCCACTTCTACACGACGACATCATCTCTTCCCCATGGTGATTTGGATTTCGATCCGAGGTCGGATCTTTCCCAAGGGGGAGGGGATGATGCGGAGCATCCTACGGACATCACCACGTCAAGAGCCCATTTCGCAAGTGACACTTGCGACATCTACTTCACATACACAAAGGTGAATCATCTCCTTTACACGTGCTCACTTGACACTCTCGAGGATGGTATACTACTTGACACTCCTTACGTGTGCATGCATAGGTATTGTCGGACCTTCACGGATGTCAAGGAGGAGTGCAAGCGCCAAGGAACGACTACACCATCCGCGAGGGAAGCATGGAAGAGAAGACGGAAGAAAGGAGAAGAAGATGGAGCGGCTGCAGGAGCCAGGCCGGACATCCGGACCCCCGTCCGGATCATCCGGGCTCGGCCGGATCATTCGGGTGCCCCCCCGGATCATCCGGACAATTCGTCCGACGACAACAGAAGCTGCCCGATGAAGCCGGATCATCCGGACGGTCGCCCGGATCATCCGGACCCCCGACACCCGGATCATCCGGGCCACCATCCGGATCATCCGGACCCCGCCTGCGCGCGTGACTTGGGCCGAAGCCCGTGTACCCCTTCGCCCCTCACTTACCCCTTCGCCCCTTGGGCTATAAGTAGACCTCCTCCACCTCCTTTCTAGGGTTAGCAAAGTGATAACTCATTCTTAGGTGAGCTTTGCTCCTACCTATCTCTACTCTTGAGAGAGAGAGACCACTACTCCATTGGAGGCCAAGACCTCCATCTAGGAGAAGATCCCGCGGGATATCATCAAGACCCCCTTGTGGGAAGATCCATCTAGGATATCATCAAGACCTCCTCTTGGAGATGAACCTTACCTTGTATCTTTCCCTTTGTTGTTGATGAGGACATCAATACAATTGTTACACCCACAGCCCCTGCTGCTAAACATACTGGACCAATTACTAGAGCTCGCGCACGCCAACTAAATTACCAGGTACTTTCGTTTCTTGGTAATGATTCTAATGTTCATGAGAATATGATCTGCCTAAATTGGATACATTTGTTTTGCTTACAAATGAAGGGCCTAGCTTGGAGAAGGATGAACATTGGAGCAAGAACAAGCATGGAGATGATGGTATGCAAGGGGACAAGAATGGAGTTACAAGTGATGATTTCAGAACTTTGAAGCCACCATAATGAGTGCATGAAGCCTTGGACGAAATATACAAGATGCCACTTCATAAATTTCGTCCAGAGGCTATTCTAGGTGTCGTCACCTTATTATTGGGCCAGGCCCATGTAATTTCGAAATACATTAGTATAGGCTATTTTAGAGTCCGTATGTGTGGGGAAACAAGAGATAGGGTTAGTTTGGACCCCTCCACCAAGTCCACGAAATTCACCCCCTCTTCCTCCATATATACAGCCCTTAGGGCACCGTTTAGACTTTGGGTTTTGTTTAGATTAAAAGTTCGCCATAGCTGCAACTTCGCGATTTCGTTTGTGTTCAACGACCGCACAAAGCGCCACGTAACCCCACCTTGATCAATAAAGCTTTCATCTTATATTCGCAATATCCAGATTGCAATCTCAGTTTCTTGCTTGTTCTTCGTTTGCTCGCAGGAAACAGACCTTCGTGGTCAGGTTGATCGTGCTCCGGCGTGGTCAAGAACCTCTCGGAGTTGGTTTAGCGATTGCTAAGGCGCGACGTCCTCACACGTTCGTAGTCGGATCGTCAAAGTCGACCTCCACCAAAGCGAAATCCACCATCTCATCGAAAGACGGGACACCTTTGCCTCTATCAAGTGGTATCAGATTTCCAGGTTGCTCGGTGAGATTTTACAGATTTTTCGTAGTTTAGATCGTGGTCTGTTCTTCATACCTATAGTCCACGAAAAAGCCAAAAAATTTGGGTTAGTTCATCCCGTCCGAACCAATCGAGCCTTTGCATAATCTTTTCAGATTTGCTTTGTTGAATTTGCGGTTGCATCGTCGTGTCAAGTTGCTGGTCTTAGCATCTAGTCTTTTAGAGTTTCGAGTTCTGTTCACAGGTTGTCACGTCGCCGCTGCCATATACCACCACCACATATTCACCGCCAATCCGAATCCATATACGCCACCACATATTCGCCGCCATCACGCCCATCCGAGTCCACCAGATTCATCTCCGCCACCAGTCTGAGTTCCACCAGATTCATCTCCGCCACCAGTCCTAGTCCGAGTCCAGTAATTGTTGCATTGTTCTCGATTTCCAGATCACGCGATACTCCGAGTCGTGACAGCAGAGGACTCCCCAACTTCCAAGCCATCCGCAGAAGAAAAATAGTTAAAATTTCGAAAAAAAAACTAAGTCTGGAAAATTCTGGCTAGGCAGTTTTAGACCATTTGTAGACTTTTCGAAAAAAATTTGTTATGAGCAAAAAAAAAAAAGAGGAAAAAAGTGCAAAAAAAGAAAAAAAAAGAGAAAAAAATTCAGAGTGTGCTCCTCCCTTGTTTACGTGCAGCGCCGTGATTTTGTTAGTGTTCTAGGCTCGCGTCTCTAGCACGGTCTAGCCTAGGACCACCTGAAGACCGTCGTTGAGCGCTTATTCAACTTTGCATCTCTGAATTGATTATTGTGACCTTTTTTTGCTACCATATTATAAGCCTTCCCAGCTCCACATACATCTACGTCGTGCGCTTGATTCTCCACCGTAATCGCTATAGCCAAGCTTTGAGAGTTTTGACTACAACGGTTGCCGATCACCGCTTCTTCTTTGGGTAAGAACTGGTAAGAATTTGAGATTTGCTTGACGGATTTGTGACTGCCCACCACACCACCACCACCACTTCCTAGTAGTCTGAGGATCATATTCTTGTGTGTTTCTATTGCTACTAACCATGGCAGGATCACAAGCCGATGAGACTGATTGGGAGAACTCGATTTAACAAACAGCTACATGATAAGTTTCAGCAAATGATGATTGGACAGGTGCAGGATGTGCTAAACAGATTTGATGAGGCCATGGAGAAGATAGATGGCATTGAGAAGACGTTTGAAACAAAGCTTGATAGCAAGTTTGATGAATTGCTCGCGCGTTTTCCACAACCACCGCCGGCTGCACCTATCACACCTCTGCAACGACAACAACTACGCCCCCTTCCGAATCAGTATGGACGAGCTCAGTGTGTTCCTATTGAGCCAGGGCAAAATTTTGGTGCCGCTGCTACTGCTGCTGGTGGTACTGAGGAGGATGATGAGTATGTGGACGATTATGAGGAGGAGGTTGATCAAAATCAGAACTACGTGCAACCACCAGGACCACAACCACCAGGTCGTCCACATGCAAATAATGGCAATATTAGGGCTCCCCTCAGTACGAGATCATGACCATCTCCCTAAACTGAAATTGAATATTCCACCATTTGAGGGTAGATATGTTCACGATATATATCTTACTTGGGAGTTAGAAACTGAACAACGATTTACATGTTTACAATATCCTGAGGAGAGACGTGTTCCTGCTGCTGTTTGTGCTTTCACTAGCTTTGCATGTGTTTGGTGGTCCGAACATTGTAGATTATATCCTGTTCCAGCTACTTGGGCTGCTTTGAAAACTGCTATGCGTACTCGTTGGGTTCCACCATATTATCAACGTGAATTACTTCAAAAATTGCAGCGCTTAAGACAAGGAAAAACTCAGAGAAGAATATTATCGGAATTACAAACTGGCTTGATTAGATGTGGTATTGTTGAGGAGAATGAAGCTATGCTTGCACGTTTTCTAGGTGGATTAAATAGAGAGATTCAGACCATTCTAGACTATAAGGATTATAATAATATCACTCGTTTATTCCATCTTGCTTGTAAAGCTGAACGTGAAGTGCAGGATCGACAGCACCGGCGCCGCACTAACTTTTCTACAGTGTCGACCTTCATCATGGACACCACGTGCATCATCTACTTCCACCGCACCATCACCTCCTTTAGGTGCCACCTCCAACCGTGATACAAGAAAGCAGCACAACCACCACTATCCGCCAAGAGCACACCGGGCCTGCACAGAGCTCTTCTTCTTCCATGGCGTCAACAGGGCACACAAGTGATATTATTTGTCGTCGTTGTAAGGGAAGAGGACATTTTTGAGAGAATGCAAATCTCAGCGTGTGATGATTGCTCACGAGGATGGTGGGTATGAGTCCGCTAGTGACTATGATGAGGAGACTTTGGCTCTTATTACACATGAGGAACACGGTGGAGATGATTACGATCATGAGAAACAATACATGGCTCTCAAGATGCCGATGGTATGAATGTTTAGTTGCTCAACGTGTTTTGAGTGTGCAGGTTACACAAGCTGAGCAAAATCAGAGGCATAATTTGTTCCATACAAATGGAGTTGTGAAGGAACGTTCTATTCGCGTCATCATAGATGGAGGGAGCTGCAACAACTTGGCTAGCATGGAGATGGGGGAGAAGCTATCTCTCATCACAAGACCACATCCACATCCTTACTACATCCAATGGTTCAACAACAGCGGCAAGGTTAAGGTAACACGTACTGTTCGTGTGCATTTTAGTATCTCTACATATGCTGATTATGTTGATTGTGATGTGGTACCTATGCAAGCATGTTCCTTATTACTTGGTCGACCATGGCAATTTGATAAAAATTTCACACCATGGTAGAAACAATCAGTATACTCTTCTTCATAAGGATAAAAATATTACTTTGCTTCCTATGACTCTGAGTCCATTTTGAAAGATGATATTAATAGAGCTAATAAAGCAAAACAGAGAAAAATAAGAGTGAAAATCAGATTGTGGCAAAAGAATTTGAGCAACTTATGAAGCCTAATAGTAAACCATCTAGTGTTGTTTCTGAAATTAAATTGAAAAGTGCATGTTTACTTGCCACTAAATCTGATATTGATGAGCTAGATTTTAGCAAATCTGTTTGCTATGCTTTTGTGTGCAAAGAGGCATTATTTTCATTCGAGGACGTGCCTTCCTCTTTGCCCCTCGCTGTCACTAACATTTTGCAGAGCTCGCGACGTCTTTCCGCAAGACGTGCCACCGGATTACCACCTATTCGAGGGATTGAGCATCAAATTGACTTAATTCCGGTGCATCATTACCCAACCGTGCACCATACCGTATCAATCCAGAGGAGACGAAGGAGATTATCGTCAAGTACAGTGAACTGCTCGACAAAGGTTATATACGCGAATCCCTTAGTCCTTGTGCTGTTCCTATTATTCTAGTGCCGAAAAAGGATGGTACATCACGTATGTGTGTTGATTGTAGAGGCATTAATAATATTACTATTCGTTATCGTCACCCTATTCCTAGGCTAGATGATATGCTTGATGAATTGAGTGGTTCTACAATATTCTCCAAAGTTGATTTGCGTAGTGGATACCATCAAATTCGTATGAAATTGGGAGATGAATGGAAAACAGCATTTAAAACTAAGTTTGGATTATATGAGTGGTTAGTCATGCCTTTTGGGTTAACTAATGCACCTAGTACTTTCATGAGATTAATGAACGAAGTTTTACGTGCTTTCATTGGACGATTTGTGGTAGTCTATTTTGATGACATACTGATTTATAGCAAATCTTTGGAACAACATTTGGAACATTTACGTGCTGTTTTTAATGCTCTACGTGATGCACGTTTGTTTGGTAACCTTGGGAAGTGCACCTTTTGCACCGACCGAGTATCTTTTCTTGGCTATGTTGTTAATCCACAGGGAATTGAAGTTGATAAAGCCAAGATTGAAGCTATTGAGAGTTGGCCGCAGCCCAAAACGGTCACACAAGTGAGGAGTTTCCTTGGCCTCGCTGGTTTCTATAGGCGTTTTGTGAGAGATTTCAGCACCATTGCTGCACCTCTCAATGAGGTTACAAAGAAGGATGTGCCTTTTGTTTGGGGTACCGCACAGGAAGAAGCCTTCACGGTATTGAAAGATAAGTTGACACATGCTCCTTTACTCCAACTTCCTGATTTTAATAAGACTTTTGAGCTTGAATGTGATGCTAGTGGAATTGGATTAGGAGGTGTGTTATTACAAGATGGCAAACCTGTTGCATACTTTTCTGAAAAATTGAGTGGGCCTAGTCTGAATTACTCTACTTATGATAAAGAATTATATGCTCTTGTTCGGACTTTAGAAACATGGCAACAAAGAATTTATGGCCCAAAGAATTTGTTATACATTCTGATCATGAATCTTTGAAACATATTAAAAGTCAAGCTAAACTGAATCGTAGACATGCTAAATGGGTTGAATTCATTGAGACTTTCCCTTATGTCATTAAACACAAGAAGGGTAAAGAAAATGTTATTGCTTATGCATTGTCTCGTCGCTATACTATGCTTTCACAACTTGACTTCAAAATATTTGGTTTGGAGACCATCAAAGATCAATATGTGCATGATGCTGATTTTAAAGATGTATTGCAGAATTGTAAAGAAGGAAGAACATGGAACAAGTTTGTCATTAATGATGGATTTGTGTTCCGTGCTAACAAGCTATGCATTCCAGCTAGCTCCATTCGTCTTTTATTGTTGCAGGAGGCGCATGGAGGAGGACTAATGGGACACTTTGGCGTGAAGAAGACGGAGGACGACTTGCTACACATTTCTTTTGGCCAAAGATGAGACGGATGTTGAGCGTTTTATTGCTCGCTGCACTACATGTCAAAAAGCTAAGTCACGACTCAATCCTCATGGTTTATATATGCCTTTGCTGTACCTAGTGTTCCTTGGGAGGATATATCTATGGACTTTGTTTTAGGTTTACCTAGAACAAAGAAGGGAGGATAGCATATTTGTTGTCGTGGATAGATTCTCGAAAATGGCACACTTTATACCATGTCATAAAAGCGAAGATCTTTGTCAATGTTGCTGATTTGTTCTTTCGTGAAATTATTCGCTTGCATGGTGTGCCAAATAATATTGTTTCAGATCGTGATACTAAATTTCTTAGCCACTTTTGGAGATGTTTATGGGCTAAGTTGGGGACTAAACTGCTTTTTAGTACTACTTGTCACCCCCAAACTGATGGACAAACTGAAGTAGTCAATAGAACATTGTCTACTATGCTTAGGGCTGTTCTAAAGAATAATAAGAAAATGTGGGAGGAATGCTTGCCTCATATTGAATTTGCTTATAATCGTTCATTGCATTCTACTACTAAGATGTGCCCTTTTGAAGTTGTGTATGGTTTCCTACCTCGTGCACCTATTGATTTGTTGCCTCTTCCATATTCGGAGAAGATTAATTTTGATGCTAAAGAACGTGATGAATTGATTTTAAAAATGCATGAGTTAACTAAGGAAAACATTGAGCGTATGAATGCTAAATATAAACTTGCTGGAGATAAGGGTAGAAAACATGTTGTGTTTGCACCTGGAGATCTTGTTTGGTTACATTTGCGTAAGGATAGATTTCTGATTTTGCAAATCAAAGCTAATGCCACATGTCTTTGGAGAAAGTAAATGATAATGCATATAAACTTGAGCTGCCTGCAGATTTTGGGGTTAGTCCCACTTTTAACATTGCAGATTTGAAGCCATATTTGGGTGAAGAAGATGAACTTCGTCGAGGACGACTTCATTTCAAGAAGGGAGGATGATGAGGACATCAATACAATTGTTACACCCACAGCCCTGCTGCTAAACATCTTGGACCAATTACTAAAGCTCACAAGACGCCAACTAAATTACGTGTACTTTCGTTTCTTGGTAATGATTCTAATGTTCATGAGAATATGATGCTGCCTAAATTGGATACATTTGTTTTGCTTACAAATGAAGGGCCTAGCTTGGAGAAGGATGAACATTGGAGCAAGAACAAGCATGGAGATGATGGTATGCGCAAGGGGGACAAGAATGGAGTTACAAGTGATGATTTCAGGACTTTGAAGCCACCATAATGAGTGCATGAAGCCTTGGACGAAATATACAAGATGCCACTTCATAAATTTCGTCCAGAGGCTATTCTAGGTGCTGCGTCACCTTATTATTGGGCCAGGCCCATGTAATTTCAAAATACATTAGTATAGGCTATTTTAGAGTCCGTATGTGTGGGGAAACAAGAGATAGGGTTAGTTTGGACCCCTCCACCAAGGGCCACGAAATTCACCCCTCTTCCTCCATATATACAGCCCTTAGGGCACCGTTTAGACTTTGGGTTTTGTTTAGATTAAAAGTTCGCCATAGCTGCAACTTCGCGTGCCGTTTGTGTTCAACGACTGACAAAGGCGCCACAGTAACCCCACCTTGATCAATAAAGCTTTCATCTTATATTCGCAATATCCAGATTGCAATCTCAGTTTCTTGCTTGTTCTTCGTTTGCTCGCAGGAAACAGACCTTCGTGGTCAGGTTGATCGTGCTCCGGCGTGGTCAAGAACCTCTCAGAGTTGGTTTAGCGATTGCTAAGGCGCGACGTCCTCGCACGTTCGTAGTCGGATCGTCAAAGTCGACCTCCACCAAAGCGAAATCCACCATCTCATCGAAAGACGGGACACCTTTGCCTCTATCAGTTGTTCATGTACCTTGTGATCTTGTGTGTTTGATTGTCTAGTGGATGTGTGATTTGGACTTGTTCTTGAGTGTTTCCCCTTGTGATTTCTCCCCGTTCTTCCCCGTGTTCATCGTGTTCTTCGAGGGATCCCACTCCAAACGTGAAAGATCGACGCTATAGGGTTCCACCCTACATCAATTAGCCCCATATATGATCAGTTGCCACAATTCCCATGTGAGGAGAGCCACAACCCCCACCACCTGAGTGAGATGAGTGACTCCACCATACGTGAGTTTGAGTGCACCTATTTTGAGGGAGTGACTGAACCACCACATAGAGAGAGTGAGATAGTTGATAGGTCTCGTGAGGCCATTTGCATTTCTAACAACTTGATCTCTACCTCTATTGTGTCTTCTCGTTTGGTGCCAGGTCCCATTTATGATGACGCGCCGATCCTCGACGACTTCGTCCTCCCTTTCGACAAGATGATTGCCATGGTGGATTATGATGCACCGCCCACATGGTTCCATCAAGATGATGATGAAGACCACCATTTGGTCTTTCCCACCTCCCCTACACCACTTGAGTGGAATGACAAAGGTAACAAAGGTGAAGGTGATGCTCTAGTCCCACTAGCGGACATTCTTGACATTGATTTCTTGCATGATGTTAATCCACCTATTGCCATGCTTCATGCTAGTATGATTTCCCCAAGCGATGATTTGCCCATTTATGATGAGTATGATGATTCTATTGTGGAGTCTATTTGTTGTGATGCCATGTTACATAGGATTTCTTGTGACAATTCTTTAGGTCACATCATGTTTGATAATCCGCTTGACTTGTCATATGCTATGCATGAGATCAACCATATATCTTGTTTCTCTTGTGATGATATTGATATGCTCCCTTTGCATCATTTATCTCATATGCCATGCCATGACCACCTAGCTTCGGATATGCATTGTTTTGGATGTTGTCCATTTTCTCCATATGATGTTTCCGATATTGCTCAGGAGGAGACCCCCATAGTTTCCTCATACATTTTAGGAGATTTTGATCCATCCAATCCATTGCATGATCCCAATACTTGTGTGCACCATATGCTCCCAATGAATAAACATGCTTTTGATGTGCCATATACTTGTTTGCTCAATTGTGTCGCCATCGTGTCATAAATAACAACTATTCTTTCATGATGGATGACATGTTCTTATACCATGCATCAAATATCTTTGAGCATTGCTTATCGTGTGTTAACTCACACGTGCACATACACATCATGATGGATGATGTGTACATTTACCACGCGCACAATTTCTTTGGATTGTGTCTCTTTTGTGTAGGTACCCATGAATACTTGTCAACCTCGCAATCCCACGAGTTGACAACACGAGCTCTAGAGAGTAACGATGAATTGGGATCACGTGGATTGTCTTTACCACCGTCCCCTTCGCGCAAGGACTACACGCAACTCCTCTACTTGCCTCTCACACGGCTATGGGCTATTTACCACTTCTCACATTATGCTCATTTTACCGTGTTCACTTTGCATGCTATGCTTGCTTCTCTACCTTTGCCATGCAATTGTGACCCTTGTTTGCATCTACCCATGATTCTCCATTATGATATTGCTATGTGTATTTGCATGCTTGGTCGAGATCCTTGTTGCTTTTGCCATGTTTATCATGTGCCCCATTCTATTGATGCTTGTTGTGTTGGGAGAGTCATGATGACCCATTGCTATTCTCATATGGCCTCTCGCCAATACATTCATGATATTGTACTCATATCTTGCTTTCATGCTTGTGCTATGACATGTGAATTATTCATGCCCACTATTTGCACCAATGACATGTTTGCCATGATTCGTCCTAGTATGTTGCATCTTCGCACTACTAGCATACTTGCCTTGATTGCTATGAATGCTCGCTATATTGCATCACGCATGTTCCACTACTTGATTTCTTGGGTTGATGACATATATGCTCATGCCTCACACATGTTGAACAATTGCTCTTTCCTTTGTGTTGAGTGCCACGATGTCTTCACTACACCCTATGCACGTTATGCTTGGATTGTCTTGCACTTGCCCCGTGTGTTTAGACATTTCACTATATTTGGTGTTGTGAATGACTCTTATGCCTACCATAGACCGTTCATTGAACTCTTTATGCATGCTTGCTATGACCTTGAGGTAGATGCTTGTTCACTTATCACATATATTTGCATCTTGACCTCACATTTGCATGCTTGTTCCCATGATACACTTGCTTGTGCTCAATTTATTTGCTCAAATGCCATGCCACACTCCCTTGTCAAACCATATGCTATGCTTGATGACAACACTTGTTGGGTGAATCACCTCTTGAATGCTTGGTTTTGCTCTTACGACAACCACATTTGTTTTTCCAAGTGCTTGTTATCTTTGCTACTTTTGAAGGAATTACAAGACGGTGCGACATTGGAGAGTGCCAATTTGGAACTACAAGATGACGAATGCTTGGTGATCGTCCACTTCTACACGACGACATCATCTCTTTCCCATGGTGATTTGGATTTTGATCCGAGGTCGGATCTTTCCCAAGGGGGAGGGAATGATGCGGAGCATCCTACGGACATCACCCCGTCAAGAGCCCATTTGGCAAGTGACACGTGCGACATCTACTTCACATACACAAAGGTGAATCATCTCCTTTACACGTGCTCACTTGACACTCTCGAGGATGGTATACTACTTGACACTCCTTACGTGTGCATGCTTAGGTATTGTCGGACCTTCACAGATGTCAAGGAGGAGTGCAAGCGCCAAGGAACGACTACACCATCCGCGAGGGAAGCATGGAAGAGAAGACGGAAGAAAGGAGAAGAAGACGGAGCGGCTGCAGGAGCCAGGCCGGACATCCGGACCCCCGTCCGGATCATCCGGGCTCGGCCGGATCATCTGGGTCCCCCCCCCCCCGGATCATCCGGACAATTCGTCCGAAGGCAACAGAAGCAGCCCGACGAAGTCGGATCATCCGGACGGTCGCCCGTATCATCCGGACCCCCGACACCCGGATCATCCGCCACCGTCCGGATCATCCGGACCCGCTTCAGGCGTGACTTGGGCCAAGCCCGTGTACCCCTTCGCCCCTCACTTACCCCTTCGCCCCTTGGGCTATAAATAGACCTCCTCCACCTCCTTTCTAGGGTTAGCAAAGTGATAGCTCATTCTTAAGTGAGCTTTGCTCCTATCTATCTCTACTCTTGAGAGAGAGAGACCACTACTCCATTGGAGGCCAAGACCTCCATCTAGGAGAAGACCCCCCTGCGGATGCAAGACCACTCTTTAGGGAAGATCCATCTAGGATATCATCAAGACCTCCTCTTGGAGATGAACCTCACCTTGTATCTTTCCCTTTGTTGTTCATGTACCTTGTGATCTTGTGTGTTTGATTGTCTAGTGGATGTGTGATTTGGACTTGTTCTTGAGTGTTCCCCTTGTGATTTCTCCCCGTTCTTCCCCGTGTTCATCGTGTTCTTCGAGGGAGCCCGCTCCAAACGTGAAAGATCGACGCTATAGGGTTCCACCCTACATCAGGAATCCCCAAGAACAAGAGGAGCAAAAGAGGGAAAACAAGAGGAACACTCAAGAACAAGTCAAATCACACATCCACTAGACAATCAAACATATAACATCCACAAGGTACATGAACAACAAAGGGAAATAAGGTACATGGTAGAGTTCATCCCAAATCCTATGAAGGAGATCAGGGCTTGATGATCTAGATAGATCCTTCCCTCAAGGGGGTCTTCATCCACTAGGGATCTTCTCCAATGGAGGTCTTGAACTCCAATGGAGTGGAATCCCACAAGGGGAGGTACATGAGCTAAGCTCTAGTGTTTAGATCTAATCTTTGCTGAGTCCAAATGCAGGAGGAAGGGGAGTATATATAGGTCCAAGGGATGAAGGGGTAAAGAGGGACGAGGTGGGGATACAAGGGCCAAGCCCAACAGCCACGCACAGGGGGCCCCGTGTGCACGGGGTAAGTGGAGCCCGTGCTCATGGGGTATCCAGGGACCGGACGCAAGGGCCCGTGCGCACGGGGTCCAAGAGGCCCATGGACACGGGGGTCCCGTGGGCACGGTACACGCCCGTGCGAACGGGGTCTTCGGGACCGCCAGCCTGGGAGGCCCGTGGGCACGGGGTCGGAGGGGCCCGTGCGCACGGGGTCGCCTGGGAGTTCCTGCTTCCTTCTTGGCGCTTCCTTCTCTGCTTCCAGGCTTCCCTCTTGGATGGTGTAGATGTTCTCTTCCGCATGAACCTGTCCTCACTATGTTTGAAGCTCCAGCAATACCTATGAATGCACACGGAAGGAATGTCAAGTAGTATACCATCCTCAAAGGGGTCAAGTGAACACGTGTAAAGGAGATGATTCACCTTTATGTATGTGAAGTAGATGTGGCACGTGTCACTTGCCAAACGAACTCTTGACATGGTGATGTCCATAGGATGCTCCGCATCAGCCCCTCCCCCTTGGAAAAGATCCGAACTCGGATCAAAATCCAAATCACCATGGGAAAGAGATGATGGCGTCGTGTAGAAGTGGACGATCACCAAGCATTCGTCATCTTGTAGTTCCAAATGGGCACTCTCCAATGTCGCACCGTCTTGTAATTCCTTCAAAAGGAGCAAAGGTAACAAGCACTTGGAAAAACAAATGTGGTTGTCGTAAGAGCAAAACCAAGCATTCAAGGGGTGATTCACCCAACCAGTGTTGTCATCAAGCATAGCATATGGTTTGACAAAGAAGTGTGTCATGGCATTTGAGCATATAAATTGAGCACAATCAAGTACATCATGGGAACAAGCATGTAAATGGGAGGTCAAGATGCAAATATATGTGATAAGTGAACAAGCATCTACCTCAAGGTCATAGTAAGCATGCATAAAGTGCTCAATGAACGGTCTATGCTAGGCATAAGAGTCATTCACAACACCAAATATAGTGAAATGTCTAAACATATGGGGAAAGTGCAAGACAATCCAAGCATAATGTTCATAAGGTGTAGTGAAGATATCGTGGCACTCAACACAATGGAAAGAGCAATTGTTCAACATGTGTGAGGCAATCAACTCAAGCATGTGATAAGCAAAGGGGCATGGCATATGTGAAGAACTAGATGCAACACACAAGGCATATATGTCATGAGGCATAGCAATGGAGCAAGCAACACATGAAGTATGATCCACAATATGCATGCTCGTTTGTGTGTTCTCGAGATAGAATGATATCACCTCGAAAGCATGTCCTTGTGCATTCTTCACAATGTCGAAGTCGTAGGAAATTTGGTGTAGAAGCGATGCATGGTCGAATGTATGAGGCTCGCTCTCAAGAGCTCGGATGGTCAACTCACGTGAAGTGGAAGTCGACACAAAGTTCAAGTATCCTACACATGCACACAACAAAACAAAGAGAGTATGCGCATGGTAGATAAACACATCATCCACCATGATGGTTCTCTTCTCTTGAACATAACCATTAGAAGCACAAGTGCATGAATAATATTATGCAACAATGGCGATATTCACGACACTAGGTATATGGTGCAAAGTGGTAAGACAAGCATGCTTCACAAGGAATATGTCAAAGTCTCCAAACATATGTAAGAATGCTATGGGGGCAATCTTAAGAGCAAGACTATAAGCATTGTTGCACTCAATACATGGCAAATCTAGCATGAGAGAGGCAACACATGGAGATATATGACACGAAGCAATATGAATCATGTGCAAAGCATATAGATGGTTGTCATCAACCGCATGAGATGAGCAAGTATGACACAAGAGATAATGATCAAGATATATCATGTGAGAGTCATGAGCATATATGTCATCAACCCAAGAAAGCAAGTAGTGGAACATGGGTGATGCAACATAGCAAGCAATCATAGCAATCAAGTTGTGTAAGCTAGTAGTGCGAACATGCAACATACTAGAGGAAATCATGGCAATCATGTCATGTGAGCAAATGAGAGACATAGACAATGCATATGACATGTCGCAAGCACGAGCACATAGCAAGATCATAGTATCATCATAGGTATGGTCACAAATGGAACATGGTAATAACAAGCAATGTCTCCACCAAGCTTGCAAATACACATACAAGTATGAGAATCAAGAAACATGTGTAATGCAAAGCATGGGTCACAAATGCATGACAAAGGCATATGACTGATCATATCAAGCATAGTGAACATGGAAATATGGGCATAAAGTATGTAATGGACAATAACCCATAACCATGTGAGAGCCATTTAGAAGAGATGCGCGAAGACTTCGCGTGAAGAGAGCGGTGGGAAAGGCGATCCATGGGATCCCAAATCATCATTGCTCTCTAGAGCTCGTTTTGTCAACTCGTGGGATTGCGAGGTTGACAAGTATTCATGGGTACCTACACAAAAGAGACACAAACGAAAGAAATTGTGTGTGTGGTAAATGTACACATCATCCATCATGATGTGTATGTGCACGTGTGAGTTAGCACAAGATAAGCAATGCTCAAAGAAATTTGAGGCATGGTATAAGAACATGTCATCTATCATGAAAGAATAGTTGTTATGTATGACACGATGGGGACACAAATTGATCAAACAAGTATATGGCACATCAAAAGCATGTTTAGTCATGGGGAGCATATGGTGCACACAAGTATTGGGATCATGCAATGGATGGGATGGATCAAAATCTCCAAAAATGTATGAGGAAACTATGGGGGTCTCCTCATGAGCAATATCGGAAACATCATATGGAGAAAATGGACAACATCCAAAACAATGCATATCCGAAGCTAGGTGGTCATGGCATGGCATATGAGATAAATGATGCAAAGGGAGCATATCAATATCAACACAAGAGAAACAAATGCCAATAACCATGGGCTTGTCATCTATGCCATATATGCAAATTGGGTTTATTTTAATGGCATATGCATAGTCACTATGAAGAGATTGCAAAGAATAAATATGATGGATCTCATGCATAGCATATGACAAGTCAAGCGGATTATCAAAAATGATGTGACCTAAAGATTTGTCACAAGAAATCCTATGTAACATGGCATCACAACTAGTAGACTCCTCATGGCAATCATCATACTCATCATAAATGGGAAAATCATCACATGGGGAAATCATACTAGCGTGGATCATGGTACTAAGTGGATCAACATCATTCAAGCAATCAATCTCAAGAATGTCCGCTAGTGGGACTAGAGCATCACCTCCACCTTTGTTACCTTTGTCATTCCACTCAAGTGGTGTAGGTGAGGTGGGAAAGACCAAATGGTGGTCATCTTCATCTTGATGGAACCATGTGGGGGGTGCATCATATTCCACCATGGGCATCGTCTTGTCCAAAGGGAGGACGAAGTCGTCGAGGATCGGCGCGTCATGATATATGGGACCTAGCACCAAATGAGAAGACACAATAGAGGTAGATGTCAAGTTGTTAGAAATGCAAATGGCCTCACGAGACCTATCAACTATCTCACTCTCTCTATGTGGTGGTTCACTCACTCCCTCAAAGTAGGTGCACTCAATGTCGCATATGGTGGAGTCACTCATCTCACTCAAGTGGTGGGGGTTGTGGCTCTCCTCACATGGGATTTGTGGCAACACATCATATATGGGGCTAGTGGTGAAGTCACTCTCACTCTCAATATGGTGGCACAAGTCACTCAAGTCATCATACGTCACCGTGGTCGAAGGGAAAGTCCCATGCTCAACCATCTCGTCGTAGTCGCCGTGGATGAAGGCCGAAGATGGCACATCATCACTCTCGTCGTGGATGAAGGTCGAAGATGGCTCAACATCACTCTCGTCGTGGATGAAGGCCGAAGATGGCACAACATCACTCTCGTCGTGGATGACGGCCGAAGATGGCACAACATCACTCTTGCCTCCTAAGATGGAAGCATCGTCCTTGCTCGCCACCTTGTCGCTCGCCTCCAAAGCTTGGTTCTTGAAGGTCTCCGTAGTCGAACTCGTCGCCGCACCGTCTTGAAAAAGAGTCGAAGTAGACTCGGCATCATCAATGCCACAAAGAGGGATGGCGGTGAACTCGCACTTGGGAGCATCGTCTTGGAGCTCATCGGGCTGGGACATTGTGGTGGTACTAGCCTCATGCTTGTCGTAGAGCTTGGTCGCCGCGTAGTGTGCTTGGGGTGGAGAAGCCTTGGCCTTCATGAGTTCTTGTTCTGCCTTGAGAGCACCAATGTAGTAGTCGTCGATGGACTTGTAGTTCTCGAGGAAGATGGTCTTGGAGATGTCGTTGTGCAATCCCATCATGAAGTGGAACTTCATCAAAATGGGGTCGTCCACGCCGGCTCATCGCAAGGCAATCTTCATCTCCTTGAAGTACGCGTCGATGGACTTGGATCCTTGGATGGTGTTCTCCAATTGGCGTCGAAGTCGTTCCGTGTAGGTTGGTGGCACAAACTCTCGCCGAAAAGCTCTCTTCGTCTTGGGCCAACTCATGTCGTAGTACTCCGAAGGTGTGTGAAGCCACCATGTCGAGGCGTATTCGTGGAAGTTTCTTGTGGCGCACTTCACATGATCTTCGGGACGAACTTGATGTAGCTTGAGGTAGTCGTCCATCAAACGCTCCCACTCGAGGTACTCCTCGGGTTATTGAGTCCCATAGAAAGGAATGGCATGGTCGGTGTCGAGGTCGTAGTAGCTCGTGGAAGTCGCGGACTTGAGCTTGGGGAGCTTCTCTTGAGTGTAGTCTTGAGGTGCTTGTTGGCAAAGATGCCCAATATCCGAAGGCGAAGATGCCTTGTAGTCACTTGGCGAAGATGCCATCGGTGTTGAAGAAGCTGAAGTCTTGAGGTCGATGTCGCGGCTCTGTATAGCCCGTGTGCACGGGGTCCCGTGTGCACGGGGGTCGAAGGCCCGTGGTCACGGGGGTGGCAGAGAAGCCAACTCTCGTCCAGTAGTGTGCTCTTCATGGTCTTGTCGATGCCGATGCTTGCGTGTACTTTCCGGAGATGGTAGCACGGAAGTCTTTGCACTTGAACGTCTTGTCGAAGATGAGGAAGACCGCTTGCGGTTCTTTATGAGGGCCTTGATCTCCTCCATGCACTTGTCCATCTTGGCATCGGAGTTGTTGTTCATGGCATCGAACTCGTTTATGTTGTTGTAGACCGAAGGTGAAATGCCTTGCCTATCCATCACAAGACTCGAGTAGACGTGAGTAGGAAATGAGATAAACAATACCAAGTTACCTTTTCCCAAAGTTGAGGATGTATCTCGTTTTACTCAATGTGAGATGAAAGAATAGTGGAATTGGTACCGGACTTGTTCACTCACACCTACAACTAAAGGCTTATGGTAGAGCTCGGTGAGGATAGTGGCACAAAAATTTGATGCAAAATGTTAGCAAGAGTCAATAATGTTGGAAAAGATTCACAAATTTGCAAGTGAAACAAGTAGACCAATAGCAAATGGTACACGGAAACACACACACGGATAGATAAATCGGGTCGTGCAACCAAGGAATGAGCACAAAATGTGGAGTCCACGGAAAACGCTCGTGTTGCACAACTCAAGAGAGATGCTAGCACGATTGCTCAATCGGCGGATACGACAATTGTGCGCAACCTATAAGATGCAAAATTGATAAAGTTCTATCCCAAGTATGCTATGTATGTATGGTTCCCGGTGTTTCTCTCAAGCATGATACCATATGATGTAGATTTGACAATCTTCTATGCAATGGGTATGATGCTATGGCACTTGGTCACGAGCTCTTTGCTCTCTTTTTTCTTAAAAGCTTTTTCTTTTTTTCTTTTTTTTCTATGGCCACTTTTGCACAATGCACAAACCAAGATAGCAATTGTATATATGCGGGAACGATATTGTGACACAATGGATGATATGATACCAATATGATATGGTAAGTATGCAATGGAATGGTGGATTACTAATATGCACAAGTAACGTTGCCGGCAATACTCAAATAGCTAGTCTCGATATGTAAGTGACGCAAAATTGGCTAGGGGTTAACAATGCAATTGCAAGGATAATATACAATGGTGTCGTCGAGGTTACCGTCCTCTACGATGATGAGTAGCGGTGTTCTTGATGTAGATACCAAGATGATGTAGACCCGTCCCTAAGTAGCCGAAACATCTCAGGAAACGGTAAAAAACCGCAAACTCAAAATCTCAAATGACAAATGTCAAATGGTGGTAGTGGTGGTGGTGGTGGTGGTTGATGAAGAAGCAATCGTCCCTAAGTAGCCGAAACACCTTAGGAGACTCAAATCACTCCTCAAGCAACCACTAATTCTAAGGGGATCAAGATGGGTTAGGTTGCAAAAGTCGATGGTGGCGTAGCGGATGATATGGTGGAGGGCCTAGGCAATCTTGTCGAAATGCCAAAATTTTGGTGGAGTTAAATGGTGTGGGAACCTATCTAGGTGGATGGGGGATGTCAATAGCTACTCAACGAGCTAAAGAATGCGAAAATCGGACTCCGGATGTGGAAGTTGTGGGCAAAACGATGAACTGCACGCGGCTGCTTTAGCGGGGGCCGTGCGCACGGGGTCTAGGGGCCGTGGGCACGGGGTCCCGTGCGCACGATACAAGCCCGTGGGCGTGGGGTCACCTGGGACTTGCGGATTCGGCTGATTTCTTCCCAATCTGTGCTCCAAGCGGATGGATCTCGTGGATGGGGTTGAGGTGGGGGTAGGGTGATGAGGACATCAATACCATTGTTACACCCACAGCCCCTACTGTTACATATACGGGACCAATTACTAGAGCTCGCGCACGCCAATTAAATTACCAGGTACTTTCGTTTCTTGGTAATGATTCTAATGTTCATAAGAATATGATGCTGCCTAAATTGGATACATTTGTTTTGCTCACAAATGAAGGGCCTAGCTTGGAGAAGGATGAACATTGGAGCAAGAACACGCATGGAGTTGATGGCATGCATAAGGGATCAAACGGAGTTACAAGTGATGATTTCAGAACTTTGAAGCCACCATAAGGAGTGCATGAAGCCTTGGACGAAATATACAAGATGCCACATGATAATATTCTTCCATAGGCTATTCTAGGTGCTGCGTCACCTTATTATTGGGCCAGGCCCATGTAATTTCGAAATACTTAAGTATAGGCTATTTTTAGAGTCCATATGTGTGGGGAAACAAGAGTTAGGGTTGGTTTCAGACCCGACCCTCAAGGGCCACGAAATTCCCTCCTTTTCCCCCATATATACAGCCCTTAGGGCGTCGTTTAGACTGCGGGTTTTGTTTAGATTAGAAGTTCGCCATAGCTGCAACGCGTGCCGTTGTGTTCAACGACCGGATAAAGCGTCACAGTAACCCCACCTTGATCAATAAAGCTTTCATCTTATATTCGCAATATCCAGATTGCAATCTCAGTTTCTTGCTTGTTCTTCGTTTGCTCGCAGGAAGCAGACCTTTCGTGGTCGAGTTGATCGTGCTCGGCGTGGTCAATAACCTCTCGGAGTTGGTTTAGCGATTGCTAAGGCGCGACGTCCTCGCACGTTCGTAGTCGGATCGTCAAATTCGACTTCCACCAAAGCGAAATCCACCATCTCATCGAAAGACGGGACACCTTTGCCCCTATCAAGTGGTATCAGATTTCCAGGTTGCTTGATAGAGGCAAAGGTGTCCCGACTTTCCATGAGATGATGGATATCGCTTTGGTGGAAGTCGACTTTGATACCACTTGATAGAGGCAGGGGTGTCCCGATCTTTCGATGAGATGATAACTATCGATTTGGTGGAGACGACTTTGACGATCCGACTACAAACGTGCAACAACGTTGCGCCTTAGCAATCGCTAAACCAACTCCGAGAGGTTATTGACCACGCCGGAGCACGATCAACCTGACCACGAAGGTCTATTCCTGCAAGCAATCGAAGAACAAGCAAGAATATGATAAAGCAATCTGAATATTGCAAATATATATGAAGTATTGATAAAGGTGGGGATCCGTAAGCGGTCTTGGTCTGATCGTTGGACACAAACGAAGTACACGAAGTTGCAATGGCTAACTTTTAACTAAACAAATCCCCAAAGTCTAAACGGTGCCCTAAGGGCTGTATATATGAAGGAAGAGGGGGTGAATTTCGTGGCCCTTGGTGGAGGGGTCCGAAACTAACCCTATCTCTTGTTTCCCCACACATACGGACTCTAAAAATAGCCTATACTAATGTATTTCGAAATTACATGGGCCTGGCTCAATAATAAGGTGACGCAAGACCTAGAATAGCCTCCGGACGAAATTTATGAAGTGGCATCTTGTATATTTCGTCCAAGGCTTCATGCACTCATTATGGTGGCTTCAAAGTCCTGAAATCATCACTTGTAACTCCATTCTGTCCTCTTTATGCATGCCATCATCTCCATGCTTGTTCTTGCTCCAATGTTCATCCTTCTCCAAGCTAGGCCCTTCATTTGTAAGCAAAACAAATGTATCCAATTTAGGCAAGATCATATTCTCATGAACATTAGAATCATTACCAAGAAACAAAAGTACCGTAATTTAGTTGGCGTGCGCGAGCTCTAGTAATTGGTCCAGTATGTATAGCAGCAGGGGCTGTGGGTGTAACAATGGTATTGATGTCCTCATCATCCTCCCCTTCTTGAAATGAAGTCGTCCTCGACGGAAGTTGATGTAGGGTGGAACCCTAATTCGTCGATCTTTCACGTTTGGAGGGGATCCTACGGAGGGAATACGAAGAACACGCGGAAGCACAAGGGAAAACACGGGGAAAACGAGAGAGAATCACTCAACCGACAAGGGAATCGATCACACAAGTGCTAGATCATCATACACATAAGAGATTCACGAGATCCAAAGTCAACAAAGGTAAGGATACAAAGGAACCGTTCTTCTCCAAGAGGAGGCCTTGATGTTCTTCCCTAGAAGGGGTCTTGAATCCGCTTGGGGATCTTTCTCCAAGAGGTCGTGATCTCCGAGGAGAAGTATCCAAGTGGATGAGCAAAGGCTCTCACACAAACATGAGCTAATCCAAAGCTAAAACTGTCTAGAAGAAGGTGGAGGAGTATTTATAGTTTATGTCCACGAAGAGGTAAGTGGGAGGGGGATACATGGGCCCTAGGCCCGCATTCTGCGAGCAGGCAGGGCGGTAGTACCGTCCATCGAGCGGTAGTACCGCTTAGCGAGCGGTAGTACCGCTTGGGGTTGCGGTAGTACCGCGAGTGGGGGGAGCGGTAGTACCGCTTGGCGAGAGCGGTAGTACCGCTTGTGTTGGAGCGGTAGTACCGCTTGCCTCGAGCGGTAGTACTGCAGCGTCTCGGAAGTGCGAACTTCGGCGTTTGTCGGGTTGAGCGGAAGTAGATTTGCGGTAGTTCCGTCCCTCAGCGGTAGTACCGCTTGAGGGGAGCGGTAGTACCCATGAGCTCGTCTTGGTAGTACCGAAGCTCGGGCGGTAGTACCGTGGTTAGCGTTCTTCTTCTTCTTCTTCGCGTCCATCTTCTCCTCGGTCCTTCTTGCTCCTTAGCTTCTTCGAGGTACCGAGCATGCAAAGTGTATCCGTTTGAGGTAGTAACCATGTCTCGGGTAGGGGAAGTGGTAGTTCGGAAAGGAGAGATGTCACCTCGGTTTCGAGAGCTCTTGCACGTGCTCGAGTTATTGGTCCATTTGGCACTTGATGGGATGGAGATAGGTCCATGGGGATGACCATGGGATGCTCCGCATCATCTCCCCTCCCTTCGAAAGGATCCGACCTCGGATCAAGATCTTCATCACCATGGAAAGGCGAGAGGTCTTTGACGTTGAAGGTGTCGCCACGTTGTATTTGTCGCTGGTATGTCGAGCTTGTAGGCGTTGTTGTTGTAGCGTGCTAGCACCTTGAAGGGTCCATCGGCTCGAGGTAGAAGTTTGACTTGCGCTCGTTGGGGAAGCGTTCCTTGCGAAGGTGTAGCCACACGAGATCGCCTATGTTGAAGATCATGGGTTGCTTGTTGATGTTGAGCTTGGTCGTTAGTCGCTGTACTCGGCGCCAATGGTGTGTCTTGTATCTTCATGCATCTTCTTGATGTAGCTTGCACGGCACTTGCGCCGAGGTTGGTACGCTCTTGTAGAGGAAGGGTAGAATGTCCAATGGGGACAAAGGGTTGAAGCCAGAGCGACCTCGAAGGAGACTTGCGGTAGTCGAATGTCTTGCACGGTTGTAGGCGTATTTCGGCGATGGGTAGACATGCTTCCCACTCCTTGATGTTCTTCTTGATCAACACGCCAAGTAGAGTGGAGAGCGTCTGTTCGTCACCTCCGTTTGGCCGTCGGTTTGAGGATGGTATGCGGATGAGAACAAGAGCTTGATTCCGAGCTTGGCGATAGAGTCTTCCAAAAGTAACTCAAGAACTTGACGTCATGGGTCGGAGACGATTGTCTTGATACTCCATGAAGGCGCAAGATTTCCCTACAAAAGAGATTTGCAATATGTGAAGCATCGTCACCTTGTTGCAAGGAATGAAATGTGCCATCTTAGAAAATCGGTCCACAACAACAAACACGGAATCCTTTCCATTTTGAGTTCTAGGCAAACCAAGTACAAAATCCATGCTAATGTCTTCCCAAGGTTGATAAGGAATAGGAAGAGGCATGTAAAGACCATGAGATTGAGCTTTTGACTTAGCTTTGCGGCATGTAGAGCATCGGGTGGTAAAGCGAGAGACATCTCAAACATCTTTGGCCAAAAGTAGTTTTTGGAGAGCGTGGCGAAGGTCTTGTCGCGTCCAAAATGTCCCATGAGTCCACCTCCATGAGCCTCTTGCAAAAGTAGCAAACGAAGAGAAGACTAGGGAATGCATAGTTTGTTAGCTCTCATAAGATAACCATCCTTGAGGTAATATTGTTCCCAAGATGTATCGCCAAACATTTAGCATAATGAGGTGCAAAAGATGGATCACTAGCATACAAATCTTTTATGTGCTCAAAGCCAATAACATTCAACTCAAGTTGGGTGACAAGCGTGCATATGCGTGAAAGTGCATCGGCAACTACATTTTCCTTGCCCTTAATGTACTTGATCACATATGGAAAAGATTCAATAAATTCACTCCATTTAGCATGACGCTTGTTCAATTTAGTTTGACCTTTTAAGTACTTAAGCGTTTCATGATCGGTATGGATGACAAACTCATGAGGCCTAAGATAATGTTCCCAAACATGTAGTACACGCACTAAAGCATACAATTCTTTGTCATACACGGATAGTTAAGTTGAGCACGGAGAGTTTTTCACTAAAATAAGCAATGACTCTTTTTCTTGCATTAAAACTCCGCCAATTCCGGTACCACTTGCATCACAATGAACCTCAAAAGTTTTGTCAAAGTTGGGCAAAGCAAGAATTGGAGCATGAGTAAGTAAAGACTTGAGCTCATCAAAAGCGTTTGATTGCAAAGGTCCCCAAATAAAAGGAGTATTCTTCTTACTCAAAGCATGCAAAGGGGCTGCAATAGTGCTAAAGTTTTTCACAAAGCGGCGATAAAAACCTGCAAGACCAAGGAAACTTCAGACTTGTTGCAAATTGGTGGGTTGGGGCCAAGTTTTAATTGCTTTGATCTTAGTTTCATCAACATGGACACCCTTGGAGGAGACAACGAAACCCAAGAAAACCACTTTGTCAACTCCAAAAGTGCATTTCTTCAAGTTTGCATAAAGACTTTCCTTTCGAAGCGTTTGCAAAACAAGCTTAACGTGATCAAGATGCTCTTTCATGGTTTTGCTAAACACAAGAATGTCATCAAGTAAACCACAACAAAGATTCCAATATAAGGTCTAAGCACATGATGCATAAGTCGCACAAAAGTTCCGGAGCTTCCGATAAACCCATGGGCATAACCAACCATTCATATAAGCCAAATTTTGTTTTGAAAGCAGTTTTCCATTCATCACCCTCATGAATGCGGATTTGATAATAGCCACTTTTAAGATCAATTTTGAGAAAAGTTGGCTCCACTAAGTTCATCAAGCATATCATCTAAGCGAGGAATGGGATGCCTATAGCGCACGGTGATAGCATTTATGGGTCTACAATCGAGCACAAGCGGAAACTTCCATCGGGTTTAGGCACAAGTATAACGGCACGGCACAAGGGCTTAAGCTTTCACGTACATGACCGTTGTCGAGTAGTTGTTGTACTTGCCGCTGAATCTCCTTGGTTTCTTGGGATTGACACGGTAGGGAGCTTTGTTTGGAAGTGGCGCCCGGGAATGAGGTCGATTCGATGCTCAATGCCTCGTAGAGGAGGTAGACCGGAGGTAGCTCATCGGGAAAACATCTTGAAATTCCTGCAAAAGAGATTGAAACACCAAAGGTAGCTCATGAGTGGTGTTAGTTTGTTGTTCTCCATCCTTGCACACTAGGACAAAGTGCATCACACTCGATGGGTTCTCACACACTTCTCTCATCTCATGTTTGGTGGCTAATAGTATGAGGTTTTTCTCTCTAGGCTAAGAGGCGCCAAATTTGGCTTGTGGCTCTCACTCACTTTTGGTGGCTCACTTTCTCACTCTTCTCTCTTTGGTTGGTGGCTTGTTTGTCGGCTATCACTTGACTAGGAGACATAGGTCGAGGACATATTCTTTGCCTTTCATCTTGAAGCTATAGTGGTTTGTACGCCCATTGTGGTAGACACCACGGTCGAATTGCCATGGCCGACCAAGGAGGAGGTGGCAAGCGGTCATTGGGACCACATCACACTCCAAAGTGTCCTCATATGCACCGATTTTGAAGGATACTTGGACCGTATGCTCAACTCAGATATAGCCTGGAGTCACTTAGCCATTGAACCTTGTATGGTTGCGGATGCTTCTTCTTGACCAATTGGAGCTTGGAGCATAGTTCTTCGCTGCCAAGTTGTGGCAACTACCTCCATCGATGATGACCTTGACGGATCTCCCATTGATGCGGCCTTTGTGTGGAAGATGTGGCATCGTTGGTCTTCTTCTTGGTGATGTTGAAGTGTCAAGACTTTGGAGACAACAAGAGCGGGCTTGTATCTTCATCACAAAAGACTTGATCATCTTCATCCTCGTTGATGCGCGGTGCATGGCCACTTGCTCAATAGCGCCCATTTCATCTTCACTCATTGAGTCGAGGTGCCATCGTCGTTGAGGATCATGGTGCGCTTGTTGGTGCATTCATATGACTTGTGGCCTCGCCGCCGCAAGTGAAACACTTGAAGGAGCTTGTCTTGACGGTCTCATTGGTTGGAGTAGATGATGAAGCACGCGGCTTGAAGTTGCTTGTAGTAGGAGGAAGACGACTTGAACTTGTGGAAGTTTTCTTGTAACTTGACTTGTCGTCGTTGCTTGGAGAAGGCTTGATTGATGTCGAAGTTGGAGTAGTTGTTGAAGCTTGGTTGTTGGAGAAGCCGTGTATCTTGGAGGAGTACTTGGCGTTTGAAGTCATCTTGTACTTGACGTTCCGCCTTTGTAGCTTGATGCACGAGCTCAATGAGGTTGGAGTAGGGTTGGAAGTCGGCGATCTTCTTGATGGGATGATTGAGTCCATTCAAGAATCGTGCCATTGTTTGCTCCTCATCTTCCTTGACATTGGCTCGAATCATGGCAATCTCCATTTCTTTGTAGTATTCTTCAACACTCTTTGTTCCTTGCTTGAGTAGTTGTAGCTTCTTGAAGAGATCACGGTTGTAGTAGGTGGGCACAAAACGTGCTCGCATGATATCCTTCATTTGAGCCCAAGTGGTGATTGGAGGTTCACCTCTTGCTTGTCGGCGCCAAGGACTTGTTCCCACCATATGAGCACATAGTCTTGGAACTCAAGTGATGCCATAGCGATCTTCTTCTCTTCCTCATAGTTGTGCAAACGAAAGATTTTGTCGACCTTCAATGCCCATGAGAGGTACTCTTCGGGATCATTGGTTCCATTGAACTTGGGCATTGTGAACTTGAGCTTGCCATAGCGATGTTCTTCATTGTTTTGAGGTCGAAGTTGATGATGACGTTCTTGACGTGGAGGGTAATCATCCTCATGTTGCTCTCGGCGAGGAGGAAGTCCATGATCAACTTGCTCTTGTTGACCTTGAGGTTGAGGATAATCTTGAGGAGCTTGACGTTGCGCACGCCGATGGTAGTTCCTCTCTTGGATTTCTTCTCGAAGGGCTTCCTCTTGAATCGCCTTTCACGATTGCGGTTGGCGATAGCTCGGCTTGATGCTTGAGGGCGCGTTCGCCTCAAGAGCTTGTGCTTCGTTGTTGTTGTTGAAGACGTTGGGCCTCGGCGTCTTGTTGTTGTTGGTGTAGGCGCACTCGTTCTTGTTCTTGTTGGCGCATTTAAGACGTTGTCGTTCTTGAGCTTGAGCAAACGCTACTTGGTTTGATTGAGGACGAGGAACTTGTTCATCCACTTGCTCTTGGGAATTCTTGTCGTGTAGCGGGTTGCGAGATGCATGACGGTCTTGACGCTGCTCGTCAAGAGTGTTCGATGACGGTGTACTTGTGTCGGAGAAGGAGTCGTCGGAGTGGCGACTTGAGTGGCTCCGCCTTGAGTGTGAAGAGGTAGAAACGCGGTTCACCAACAAGGCGCGGATCTCGCCCATTCTTGCATCATTCTCTTTCTTGTCGCGTCGAGTTTGTTGTCGAAGTAATCTCTTGTACGCTTCTGAGAGTCGCAAGTCGGTGGAGAGGTTGTCGATCGTTCGCTCATTGCTTGTTGCTCTTGATGGAGAGCTCGTTATGCTACCAAGAGGTGGCTCTTGGTGACGAGGATGACATGTCGTCGTCTTGCTCGATGAAGAGTGGGTTTGTAGAAGAACTTGGCCTATCCATCATTTCAAGCAAATTGTGAGTGGTAGAAAGAGAAGAACTAATACCAATGTACCTTTGACGAAGTTGAAGATGAATCAAGTTCACTCAAATGCGGACAATGAAATAGCACTCTTGGTACCGATCCTTGTCGATTCTCACACCTACACAAGTAAAAGCTTTTGGTGGAGCTTGGTTAGGATGGTGGCACAAAATTGATTGTAATCGTTAGCTTGACTCAAAATGTTGAAGAAGATTCGCAAATTCGCAAATGTAACAAGTAGACCAAGCAAGTAGTGGTACACGGAAACACACACGCAAATAGATAAATGGGATTGTGCAAACCAAAAGTGAGCCAAAATGTGGAATCCACGAAAATGCTCTTGTTGCACAATACTAGAGAGACGCTAGCACGATTGCACAATAGGCGGATACGGAACTTGTGCACAACCTACTAGGCAAAAATGCAACGATCTCTATCCCAAGTATGCTATATGTATGGTATTTTTGCAATGATCCAAGATGATCTTATATGACAATCTTAATGTAGTATGATGCTTTGGTTCTTGCTTATAAGCTCTTTGCTTATCTTTCTCTTTGCTTAAAAGCTTGGGTGGCTCTTTCTCTTTTGAGCTCTTTTCTTATGCAAACTTTCGAACCAAGATAGCAATTGTGTATGTGATGACAACTTTGTGACACACAAGTGGATCTCAAGATATGCACCACTATGCTATGGTATGTATGCTATGGAGTATGATCCCTAATGTGCACAAGTTACGTTGCGGCAATACTCAATGGCTAGTCTCGATGGGTAAGCAACGCAAAAGATGGGCTATGTTGGTTATCAATGCAATTGCGAGAGAGTATGACACGATACCAAGGTGATATCAGACGAAAGTGATACCAAAGTCTGTGTCCGGTCAGTAGTAGTCGCCGACGAGGATGAGCTGTCGTGATGTCGGTGTCGAACCGCACTGGATAGCCAAACACAAAAGGACACGGTTCACGACAACTCAATTTCGTAAAGCACAACAGGTTCAAATAGTCGGAGTCGGAGCGGGCAAAGCTATGGTGGGGGTATGTGGGAATGGTGGTGGTATGCGAAGTGAAAAAGTGGTTTGGGCGAAAAAATTGGGCGGAAGAATCACACCGGGTGCGGTAATACCGCGATAGGTTCTTGATAGTACCGCTGGTAGTCTGAGCGGTAGTACCGCAGAGTCGGGCGGTAGTACTGCATGAAGTCGGGGAAATCGCAGATGAGCAGGATTTGGGCGATTTTGGGCGGAAAAGGCTGATTTCGCGGATGGAAAGAGGGGAAACTTGGGGAGATGCTAGATCGACTCGAAACCAAGCAAATCCACGGATCAAAATCAACAAAACATCATCAAACTAACAAATCACAAAAAATTTTGGGGCTATTTTTGTGGGGATTTTCGGGTTTTTAGGACGAAAACAACAAAATCAAGCTAGAAAACACGGGGTAGGGGCTCCAAAAACGTGATCAACGTGGCTCATGATACCATAATGATGTAGGGTGGAACCCTAATTCGTCGATCTTTCACGTTTGGAGGGATCCTCACGGAGGAATCTGAAGAACACGCGGAAGCACAAGGGAAAACACGGGAAAACGCGAGAGAATCACTCAACCGACAAGGAATCGATCACACAAGTGCTAGATCATCATACACATAAGAGATTCACGAGATCCAAAGTCAACAAAGGTAAGGATACAAAGGAACCGTTCTTCTCCAAGAGGAGGCCTTGATGTTCTTCCCTAGAAGGGGTCTTGAATCCGCTTGGGGATCTTCTCCAAGAGGTCGTGATCTCCGAGGAGAAGTATCCAAGTGGATGAGCAAAGGCTCTCACACAAACATGAGCTAATCCAGTGCTAAAACTGTCTAGAAGAAGGTGGAGGAGTATTTATAGTTTATGTCCACGAAGAGGTAAGTGGGAGGGGGATACATGGGCCCTAGGCCCGCATTCTGCGCGACAGCAGGGCGGTAGTACCGTCCATCGAGCGGTAGTACCGCTTAGCGAGCGGTAGTACCGCTTGGGGTTGCGGTAGTACTGCTGAGTGGGGGAGCGGTAGTACTGCTAGCAGAGCGGTAGTACCGCTTGTGTTGGAGCGGTAGTACCGCTTGCCCTGAGCGGTAGTACCGCGTCTCGGAAGTGCGAACTTCGGCGTTTGTCGGGTTGAGCGGAAGTAGATTTCTTGATAGTTCCGCCCCTCGTGTAGTACCGCTTGAGGGGAGCGGTAGTACCCATGAGCTCGTCTTGTAGTACCGTAAGCTCGGCGGTAGTACCGTGGTTAGCGTTTCTTCTTCTTCTTCTTCGCGTCCATCTTCTCCCTCCGGTCCTTCTTGCTCCTTAGCTTCTTCGAGGTACCTGAGCATGCAAAGTGTATCCGTTTGAGGTAGTAACCATGTCTCGGGTAGGGGAAGTGGTAGTTCGGAAAGGAGAGATGTCACCTCGGTTTCGAGAGCTCTTGCACGTGCTCGAGTTATTGGTCCATTTGGCACTTGATGGGATGGAGATAGGTCCATGGGGATGACCATGGGATGCTCCGCATCAGAAGTTCATCTTCCTCTGATGAGGACATGACTACCTTGGATAAGACCAAAAATATTGCATACATGCATATTTGTCAGGTGATTTCTAGTGCAAACTATTCAATAATATATTTATGTTATCCAGAACAAAAATACTTCACATACTTTTGTGTTTTGTCTAATTGCAGGTGTATGGGATATTTGTACAATCCACATATGAAGATAAGGGAAAAGGAGAAGTTTAGGTGCTGTTCAAAAAGTCTTCTCACGTCACTTTTGGGCCAAGAGAAGATAGAGTCCAAGTCTCTCACGTTCTGGATTCAGATTCGGACTGCACAGACATACCTGACTCAAAACGTCAACAACTTTTTCATACGGACTCCGAATTGGGTGATTCTTTTTTTGCCGGAAAGTAGATTTCATGATCTTTCCAGCACAGTTGGAATCACCTTAAAATCCGTCCGGAGCGTTGAGTTGTGGACGAAACAATCTGACGCTGCACCAGAATCCGAGTCAAACTACAAGTCCAAAGGTGTTACGTCATCTCCACTTGGGCCCATTGGCCTTGTACGACCTAGGGTTAGTTTTAGGCTGCCTTGGGATGTCCTCCCACCTCCTTGGCCGCCACCCCTTGCTCCTATATAAGTAGATCCATCTAGTAGCTTTTCCCTGGGGATTTGTTTAGTTAAAGTTAGCCATTGCAACTTCGTACTTCGCTTGTGTCCAACGACCAGACCAAGACCGCCACGGATCCCCACCATTATCAATACTTCATATATATTCGCAATATTCAGATTGCTTTATCATATTCTTGCTTGTTCTTCGATTGCTTGCAGGAATAGACCTTCGTGGTCAGGTTGATCGTGCTCAGCGTGATCAATAACCTCTCGGAGTTGGTTTAGCGATTGCTAAGGCGCAACATCGCACGCTTGTAGTCGGATCGTCAAAGTCATCTTCACCAAATCGATAGTTATCATCTCATCGAAGATCGGGACACCCGCCTCTATCAAGTGGTATCAGTTTTCAGGTTGCTCGGTGAGATTTTACAGTTTTCATAGTTTAGATCGCATCTGTCATTCATACCTATAGTCCATGAAAAGCCACAAAAAAGTTAGATCTGTTCATCCTTTATCCAAGCCACCGAGCCTTTGCAATTTTCTATTCGTTGCTTGCATAGTTGAATTATCGGTTGCATCGTCGTGTCGGGTTGCTGGTCTTAGTGTCTAGTTCCTTTAGAGTTTCGAGTTCTGTTCACATTAGTCATGCCGCCGCTGCATCATTATCCTTCCGCTGTCCACCATCCCATCTATTAATTTCCACCACGTGCTCTGGCGCTGTTCATTGTCATAATCATAGTTGAGGTCATTCACATCTTCGCCTGATCCAATCTGCATCTTATCTAGTTTGTCTTGGAAAGAGGGAGAAAAAAAGAGAAAAAGAGAGAAAAAAGGAAAAAAAAGAGTGAGAAAAAAAAGAAAAAAAGAGTGAGAAAAAAAGAGAGAAGAAAAAATCGGATCTATCTCGAATCAATCTCGTACATGAATTCGGATTGGAATCTGTTTTTATGACTGTTCAGTAAAACAGGTGTATCTTCCTCATATGAAGTCCGTTTTGGCTCCGTGAGTACTCAAATTGAAGCTAGAGACGAGCCGCATCTAAATAGTTGCAGAAGCAAGTTCACTGTTTGACACCTCAAAATCGGCTTCTAAATAGGTCTTTTTGCCCTCTGAAGTTCGTGGACACAACTTGTTCCAATTTTTCATGCCGCTTTTAGAATTCTTTGACTCCTCATATCAACTCGAATTGAGTGATTCTTTTGCATTGGAAAGCTTGAGTTAGTAGCATTATTTGAAAGAATTTATCAGAAAATTGGCTCAAACTTTTCAAGAGGAAAGTTGAGAGAGAGTTGTTGTATGTCCCGCTTGGCGCTTGTTTTTCATCATTATCTTCTCTGCGTTGTGATTTTCACTTATATCTTGCTGTCAAGAGCTACTTAGTATCCTTCATTGATGCTAGTTGTGCTACGCCGTGACCTCATTAGTGTTCTAGGCTCGTCTCTAGTCCGGTCTAGCCTAGGACCAGCACAAGACGTCATTGAGCGCTTATTCAACATTGCATCTTTGAATTGATTATTGCTATATTTTTGCTACCATATATAGCCAACTCAGCTCCACATATTTCTCGATCGTATATCTGAACGTCCCCCGCAATCGCTTTACTCAATATTCGAGTTACTTGACACCGCTGGTTGCCGATCACCTTTCACGCATGGTAAGAACTTGTAAGACATTGATATTTGCTTTATTGTGAGCGTTTTACCACCACATCCTAATAGTTATAGGAACATTATTTTTGGATTTTGTTTCTTGTTCTACTAATCATGACAGGATCCGAGTCAATTTATGGGCTTTGTCGATCATGGAGACATGCCACCACCTATGCAAATACCACAACCGTCACGAGAGGTGCACAAACATCAAATGCACATGATCAGGTTCATGTTTTTATACCACCATTTAATGGCCGTTTTAGACCTGCTTTATATATTGAATGGGAGTCGACATAAATAATATATTTGCTTCCCATAATTTTGATGAACGTAAAAAGTTACAGTTGCGGTTGGTTCTTTCACTGGTTATGCTCTAGTTTGGTGGAGTGAATATTGTCGGTTACACCCCGATTATGTACCTAATACTTGGGATGATTTAAAACATGTCATGAGAGATAGATTAAATCGATGTTTATTATACTCGTGGCATGATTAAAAAACTGGAACATTTAAAACAAGGTAGTGACACCGTAACAAAATATTATGATGATTTACAAACTACCTTGTTGCACTCATTTTTAGAAGAAAGTGAAGAAGATTTTATGGATAGATTTTGGGGAGGATTAAACCATAATATTCAGGAGATACTAATTCATGAAGAGTGTTATCCTATGGACCATTTGTTTCGTCTTGCTTGCAAAGCTGAACAGGAAATAAAACGACGTGTTGCCCACAAGGAGAACAAGCGCACGGTGCACATTCCAACTGTTGATACAGATGTTTATTCAACTACTAGGTGTACTATAAATACCACATCCGTTGTTGCGAGGACTACATCATCTCCACCATGTGACACATCACCATCGAGAGTGCCTTCATCATCTGAGTTGACTATAAGAGGTAATGACAAAGGTACAGATTTTCCACTTTTACATGAGAATGATGCATGCCTAGTTAACTTGAATACATCATGTGTTGAGCTACCCACTACTTTGATCACACCACCTATTTTAGAGGATTATATTGATAATTTGACTTTGCCATGTGATCAAACAACTGAAATACCAACAATTTTGACAGCACCCATTGAATTAACTATTGATGCAAAAGAATCAATGTTTAATCATTTTGATATGACCTCTAATCTTGGTGATGATTCTGTGTCGAATGACTCATTGCATGTTCGCTTATCTAAGCATGTTGTAGCATGTAAATTTGATTCAAATAAGGTTTATTCACCAATGTTGGGATGGTTTAATGATGAACATTGTCAATCTTTTGAAATAAATAAGAGCTTCACTTATATGTGCAAACTGAGTTGCAATATTTTCATGCCTTCTAGTTCTTGTGCTAATTTGTTGGCTTTAGATTTTATGAACTATGCAAGTTACTCATCTATTCATGTGTCATATATGCAAAAATCAAGGGAAGTAAAAATGGATGACGTATACATATACAACATGTACACCTTGTCTCTTTTGTTAGCCACATTTCAGATTAAGCAACGCCGAGGACGGCTTTGTTTTCAAGAAAGGGAGGATGATGAGGACATGACTACCTTGGATAAGACCAAAAATATTGCATACATGCATATTTGTCAGGTGATTTCTAGTGCAAACTATTCAATAATATATTTATGTTATCCAGAACAAAAATACTTCACATACTTTTGTGTTTTGTCTAATTGCAGGTGTATGGGATATTTGTACAATCCACATATGAAGATAAGGGAAAAGGAGAAGTTTAGGTGCTGTTCAAAAAGTCTTCTCACGTCACTTTTGGGCCAAGAGAAGATAGAGTCCAAGTCTCTCACGTTCTGGATTCAGATTCGGACTGCACAGACATACCTGACTCAAAACGTCAACAACTTTTTCATACGGACTCCGAATTGGGTGATTCTTTTTTTGCCGGAAAGTAGATTTCATGAGCTTTCCAGCACAGTTGGAATCACCTTAAAATCCGTCCGGAGCGTTGAGTTGTGGACGAAACAATCTGACGCTGCACCAGAATCCGAGTCAAACTACAAGTCCAAAGGTGTTACGTCATCTCCACTTGGGCCCATTGGCCTTGTACGACCTAGGGTTAGTTTTAGGCTGCCTTGGGATGTCCTCCCACCTCCTTGGCCGCCACCCCTTGCTCCTATATAAGTAGATCCATCTAGTAGCTTTTCCCTGGGGATTTGTTTAGTTAAAAGTTAGCCATTGCAACTTCGTGTACTTCGTTTGTGTCCAACGACCAGACCAAGACCGCTTACGGATCCCCACCATTATCAATACTTCATATATATTCGCAATATTCAGATTGCTTTATCATATTCTTGCTTGTTGTTCGATTGCTTGCAGGAATAGACCTTCGTGGTCGAGTTGATCGTGCTCGGCGTGATCAATAACCTCTCGGAGTTGGTTTAGCGATTGCTAAGGCGCAACATCGTGCACGTTTGTAGTCGGATCGTCAAAGTCATCTTCACCAAATCGATAGTTATCATCTCATCGAAAGATCGGGACACCCCGCCTCTATCATCCTCACCCAAATATGGCTTCAAATCTGCAATGTTAAAAGTGGGACTAAACCCAAACTCTGCAGGCAGCTCAAGTTTATATGCATTATCATTTACTTTCTCCAACACCTTAAAGGGACCAGCAGCACGTGGCATTAGCTTTGATTTGCGCAAATCAGGAAATCTATCCTTACGCAAATGTAACCAAACAAGATCTCCAGGTGCAAACACAACATGTTTTCTACCCTTATCTCCAGCAAGTTTATATTTAACATTCATACGCTCAATGTTTTCCTTAGTTAACTCATGCATTTTTAAAATCAATTCAGCACGTTCTTTAGCATCAAAATTAACCTTCTCCGAAGATGGAAGAGGCAACAAATCAATAGGTGCACGAGGTAGGAAACCATACACAACTTCAAAAGGGCACATCTTAGTAGTAGAATGCAATGAACGATTATAAGCAAATTCAATATGAGGCAAGCATTCCTCCCACATTTTCTTATTTTTCTTTAGAACAGCCCTAAGCATAGTAGACAATGTTCTATTGACTACTTCAGTTTGTCCATCAGTTTGGGGGTGACAAGTAGTACTAAAAAGCAGTTTAGTCCCCAACTTAGCCCGTAAACATCTCCAAAAGTGGCTAAGAAATTTAGTATCACGATCTGAAACAATAGTATTTGGCACACCATGCAAGTTTAATAATTTCACGAAAGAACAAATCAGCAACATTGACGGCATCATCGCTTTTATGACATGGTATAAAGTGTGCCATTTTGAGAATCTATCCACGACAACAAATATGCTATCCTCCCTTCTTTGTTCTAGGTAAACCTAAAACAAAGTCCATAGATATATCCTCCCAAGGAACACTAGGTACAAGGTGGTAGAGGCGGGTACGATTGAACAAGCAAAACTAAGATTGCACTGGATATTATAATATAAATGAAAGCTTCATTGATCAAGGTTCTCCAACCTTTCTCACACTCACTGATGTATTTCGAAATTACATGGGCCCAATAACTCAAATCTCCATGGTTCTTTCAATCAACACTCCCCAAAATCTGCAGCAACTCAAGTTTATATGCATTATCATCTCACTTAGCACTTTCAATCAATTTCATAACACTTCTAAAAGGGGTCTTAGTTTCAATGAACGATTATAAGAAATCAAATATGAGCATTCCTCCAACTCTTTTTAGAATTGACTTCATTTCAACACAAATCCATCAACACCCATACAAACTTGTTCCATGTTCTTCCTTCTTTACAATTCTTATGCCATGATTTGTGTTCACGAAAGAACATGGAACAAGTTTGTCGTTAATGATGGATTTGTGTTCGTACTAACAAGCTATGCATTCCAGCTAGCTCTGTTTCGCCTTTTGTTGTTGCAGGAGGCGATGGAGGAGGACTAATGGGACACTTTGGCGTGAAGAAGACGGAGGACGATTGCTACACATTTCTTTTGGCCAAAGATGAGACGGATGTTGAGCGCTTTTGTTGTCGCTGCACTACATGTCAAAAAGCTAAGTCACGACTCAATCCTCATGGTTTATATATGCCTTTGCCTCGCATTTAGTGTTCCTTGGGAGGATATATCTATGGACTTTGTTTTAGGTTTACCTCTAACAAAGAAGGAGGATAGCATATTTGTTGTCGTGATAGATTCTCTAAAATGGCACACTTTATACCATGTCATAAAAGCGATGATGTCTGTTAATGTTGCTGATTTGTTCTTTCGTGAAATTATTCGCTTGCATGGTGTGCCAAATACTATTGTTTCAGATCGTGATACTAAATTTCTTAGCCACTTTTGGAGATGTTTATGGGCTAAGTTGGGGACTAAACCGCTTTTAGTACTACTTGTCACCCCAAACCGATGGATAAACTGAAGTAGTCAATAGAACATTGTCTACTATGCTTAGGGCTGTTCTAAAGAATAATAAGAAATGTGGGAGGAATGCTTGCCTCATATTGAATTTGCTTATAATCGCTCATTGCATTCTACTACTAAGATGTGCCCTTTGAAGTTGTGTATGGTTTCCACCCGCACCTATTGATTTGTCGCTTCTTCCATCTTCGGAGAAGGTTAACTTTGATGCTAAAGAACGTGCTGAATTGATTTTAAAATGCATGAGTTAACTAAGGAAAACATTGAGTTTATGAATGCTAAATATAAACTTGTTGGAGATAAGGGTAGAAAACATGTTGTGTTTGCACCGGAGATCTTGTTTGGTTACATTTATGTAAGGATAGATTTCCGATTTGCGCAAATCAAAGCTAATGCCACGTGCTGCTGGTCCCTTTAAGGTGTTGGAGAAAGTAAATGATAATGCATATAAACTTGAGCTGCCCGCAGATTTTGGGGTTAGTCCCACTTTTAACATTGCAGATTTGAAGCCATATTTGGTGAGGAAGATGAACTTCCGTCGAGGACTCACTTCATTTCAAGAAGGAGGATGATGAGGACATCAATACCATTGTTACACCCACAACCCCCGCCGCTATACATACCGACCAATTACTAGAGTCACAAGACGCCAACTAAATTACTGTGTACTTTCGCTTCTTGGTAATGATTCTAATGTTCATGAGAATATGATGTCGCTTAAATTGGATACATTTGTTTTGCTTACAAATGAAGGGCCTAGCTTGGAGAAGGATGAACATTGGAGCAAGAACAAGCATGGAGATGATGGCATGCTAAGGGGGACAAGAATGGAGTTGCAAGTGATGATTTCAGACTTTGAAGCCACCATAATGAGTGCATGAAGCCTTGGACGAAATATACAAGATGCCACTTCATAAATTTCTGTCCAGAGGCTATTCTAGGTGTCACATTACCTTATTATTGGGCCAGGCCCATGTAATTTCGAAATACATTAGTATAGGCTATTTTAGAGTCCAGATGTGTGGGGAACAGAGATAGGGTTAGTTTCGACCCTCCACCAAGGGCCACGAAATTCACCCTCTTCCTCCATATATACAGCCCTTAGGGCACCGCTTAGACTTTGGGGTTTTGTTTAGATCAAAAGTTCGCCATAGCTGCAACTTCGCAGATTTCGCTTGTGTTCAACGACTGCATAAAGGCGCCACAGTAACCCCACCTTGATCAATAAAGCTTTCATCTTATATTCGCAATATCCAGATTGCAATCTCAGCTTGCTTGTTCTTCGCTTTGTCGCAGGAAATGCACTCGTGGTCGTTGATCGTGTTCGCGTGGTCAATAACCTCTCGGAGTTGGTTTAGCGACATAGGCGCTGACGCCCTCGCGACGCAGTAGTCGGATCGCCAAAGTCGACTTCCACCAAAGCGTAAATCCACCATCTCATCGAAAGACGGACACCTTTGCCCCTATCATTTGGCCAAAAGAAATGTGTAGCAAGTACGCCCTCCGCCTTCTTCACGCCAAAGTGTCCCATTAGTCCTCCTCCATGCGCCCCGCAACAACAAAAGACGAACGGAGCTAGCTGGAATGCATAGCTTGTTAGCACGAACACAAATCCATCATTAACGACAAACTTGTTCCATGTTCTTCCTTCTTTACAATTCTCGCAATACATCTTTAAAATCAGCATCATGCACATATTGATCTTTGATGGTCTCCAAACCAAATATTTTGAAGTCAAGTTGTGAAAGCATAGTATAGCGATGAGACAATGCATCAGCAATAACATTTTCTTTACCCTCTTGTGTTTAATGACATAAGGGAAAGTCTCAATGTATTCAACCCATTTAGCATGTCTACGATTCAGTTTAGCTTGACTTTTAATATGTTTCAAAGATTCATGATCGAATGTATAACAAATTCTTTGGGCCATAAATAATGTTGCCATGTTTCTAAAGTCCTAACAAGAGCATATAATTCTTTATCATAAGTAGAGTAATTCAGACTAGACCCACTCAATTTTTCGTAAAAGTATGCAACAGGTTTGCTATCTTGTAATAACACACCTCCTAATCCAATTCCACTAGCATCACATTCAAGCTCAAAAGTCTTATTAAAATCAGGAAGTTGGAGTAAAGGAGCATGTGTTAACTTATCTTCAACACCGTGAAGGCTTCTTCCCCCGCGGTACCCCAAACAAAAGGCACATCCTTCTTTGTAAGCTCGTTGAGAGGTGCAGCAATGGTGCTGAAATCTCACAAAACGCCTATAGAAACCAGCGAGGCCAAGGAAACTCCTCACTTGTGTGACCGCTTTGGGCAATGCCAACTCTCAATAGCTTCAATCTTGGCTTTATCAACTTCAATACCTCGTGGAGTAACAACATAGCCAAGAAAAGATACTCGGTCGGTGCAAAAGGTGCACTTCCCAAGGTTACCAAACAAACGCATCACGAGAGCATTAAAAACAGCACGAATGTTCCAAATGTTCTTCCAAAGATTTGCTATAAATCAAGATATCATCAAAATAGACTACCACAAATCGTCCAATGAAAGCACGAAACTTCGCTCATTAATCTCATGAAAGTACTAGGTGCATTAGTTAACCCAAAAGGCATGACTAACCACTCATATAATCCAAACTTAGTTTTAAATGCTGTTTTCCATTCATCTCCCAATTTCATACGAATTTGATGGTATCCACTACGCAAATCAACTTTGGAGAATATTGTAGAGCCACTCAATTCATCAAGCATATCATCTAGCCTAGGAATAGGGTGACGATAACTAATAGTAATATTATTAATGCCTCTACAATCAACACACATACGTGACGCACCATCCTTTTTCGCACTAGAATAATAGGAACAGACAAGGACTAAGGGATTCGATATATAACCTTTGTCGAGTAGCTCCCGATTTGACGATAATCTCCTTCGCCTCCTCCGGATTGGTATGGTATGGTGCACGGTTGGGTAATGATGCACCGGAAGTAAGTCAATTTGATGCTCAATCCTCTAATAGGTGGTAATCCTGTGGCACGCCTTGTGGAAAGACGCCAATAACTCTCGCAAAATGTTAGTGACAAATAGGGGCAAAGAGGAAGACACGCCCTAATGAAAATAATGCCTCTTTGCACACAAAAGCATAGCAAACAGATTTGCTAAAATCTAGCTCATCAATATCAGATTTAGTGGCAAGTAAACATGCACTTTTCAATTTAATTTCGAAACAACACTAGATGGTTTACTATTAGGCTTCATCTGTTGCTCAAATTCTTTTGCCACAATCTGATTTTCACTCTTATTTTTCTCCTGCTTTTGCTTTATTAGCTCTATTAATATCATCTTTCAAAATTGACTCAGAGTCATAGGAAGCAAAGTAATATTTTTATCCTTATGAACAAGAGTATATCGATTGTTTCTACCATGGTGTATGAATTTTATCAAATTGCCATGGTCCACCAAGTAATAAGGAACATGCTTGCATAGGTACCACATCACAATCAACATAATCAGATATGTAGAGATACTAAAATGCGCATCTAACAAGACGTGTTACCTTAACCTTGCCGCTGTTGTTGAACCATTGGATGTAGTAAGGATGTGGATGTGGTCTTGTGGTGAGAGATAGCTTCTCCACCATCTCCATGCTAGCCAAGTTGTTGCAGCCCTCCATCTATGATGACGCTAATAGAACGCTCCTTCACAACTCCCTTTGTATGGAACAAATTATGCCTCCGATTTTGCTCACTTGTGTAACCTGCACACTCAAAACACGCTGAGCAACTAAACATTCATACCACAAGATCTTCAAAGCAGCCATGTATTGTGTCTCATGATCGTAATCATCTCCACCATGTTCCTCATGTGTAATAAGAGCCAAAGTCTCCTCATCATAGTCACTAGCGGACTCATACCCACCATCCTCAAGAGCAATCATCACACGCCGAGATTTGCATTCTCTCAAGAAATGTCCTCTTCCTTACAACGGCGCATAAATAATATCACTTGTGTGCCCTGTTGACGCCATGGAAGAAGAAGAGCTCTGCAGGCCCGGCCGGTGTGCTCTTGGCGATAGTGGTGGTTGTGCCTCGCTTGTATCACTGTTGGAGGTGGCACCAAGGAGGTGATGGTGCAAAGGAAGTAGATGATGCACGTGGTGTCCATGATGAAGGTCGACCTGCAGAAAAGTTAGTGCGCCAATGCCTCGCCGATCCTCAAGACTTCACGCTCAGCTTTACAAGCAAGATGGAATAAACGAGTGATATTATTATAATCATTATAGTCTAGAATGGTCTGAATCTCTATTTAATCCACCCGTAAAACGTAAGCATAGCTTCATTCTCCTCAACAATACCACATCTAATCAAGCCAGTTTGTAATTCCCGATAATATTCTTCTACAGAATTTTTCCTTGTCTTAAGCGCTGCAATTTTTGAAGTAATTCACGCTGATAATATGGTGGAACCCAACGAGCACGCATAGCAGTTTTCAAAGCAGCCCAAGTAGTGGAACAGATATAATCTACAATGTTCGACCACCAAACACATGCAAAGCTAGTGAAAGCAAAACAGCAGCAGAACACGCTCTCCTCGTGATATTGTAAACATGTAAATCGTTGTTCAGTTTCTAACTCCCAAGTAAGATATATATCGTGAACATATCTACCCTCAAATGGTGGAATATTCAATTTCAGTTTAGGGAGATGGTCATGATCTCGCACTGAGGGGGAGCCCTAACATTGCCATTATTTGCATGTGGACGACCTCGGTGGTTGTGGAGCTGGTGGTTGCACGAGTTCGATGTTGATCAACCTCATCCTCATAATCGCCAGATACTCATTATCCTCCTCATCATCAAAGAACAAAGAGTAGCAGGAGCCAAAGAAGCACCAACAAAGCAGAAGGCAAATGCACCAGAATTTTGTCCTCGCTCAATAGGAACACGCCGAGCTCGGCCCATACCGATTCGAAGGGGCGAGTTGTTGTCGCTGGCAGAGGTGCGATAGGTGCAGTTGGCGGTGGTTGTGGAAAACGCTACGAGCAATTCATCAAACTTGCTATCAAGCTTTGTTTCAAACGCCTTCTCAATGCCATCTATCTTCCATGGCCTCACAAATCTGTTTAGCACATCTTGCACCCGTCCAATCATCATTTGCTGAAACTTATCATGTAGCCGTTTGTTCGTCAGTTCTCCCAATCAGCCTCATCGGCTTGTGATCCCGCCATGGTTAGCAGAATAGAAACACACAAGAATATGATCCTATGACTACTTGGAAGTGGTGGTGGTGGTGTGGTGGACAGTCACAAACCGCCAAGCAAATCTCAAATTTTACCATTTACCAAAGAAGAAGCGGTGATCGCAAACCGCTAGTCAAAACTCTCAAAGCTTGGCTGTAGTGATTACTGTGGAGAATCAAACACACGACGAGATGTATGTGGAGCTGGAAGGCTTATAATATGGTAGCAAAAAAGGTCAAGAATAATCAATTCAGAGAGGCAAAGTTGAATAAACGCCAACGACGGTATCAGGTTGGTCCTAGGCTAGACCGTGCTAGAGACGCGAGCCTAGAACACTAACAAAATCACGGCACTGCACGTAAACAAGGGAGGAGCACACTCTGAATTTTTTTTCTCTTTTTTTCCTTTTTTTCCTCTTTTTTTTTTGCTCCACAACAAATTTTTTTCGGAAAAGTCTACAAATGGTCTAAAAACTGCCTAGCCAGAATTTTTTTGAAACTGGAACTATTTTTCTTCTCGGATGGCTTGAAGTTGGGGAGTCTCTCATCACGTCACTGGAGTATCGCGTGATCCGAAATCGAGACTGACTAGGACCGGTGGCGGAGATGAACTGTGGAACTCTGACCGGTGGCGGAGATGAGTCTGATGGAACTCTGATCGGTGGCGGAGATGAATCGTGGAACTTGACCGGTGGCGGATATATGTTGCGGTGGACTGGATGGGCGGATGGCGGCGGATATGTGGTGGCGATATGGATTCGGATTGACGGTGAATATGTGGTGGTGGTATATGGCAGCGGCGACGTGACAACCTCGTGAATGTAACTCAAACTCTAAAAGACTAGACGCTAAGACCAAAGAACTTGACACGACGATGCAACCGCAAATTCAACAAAGCAAATACGTAAAAGATTATGCAAAGGCTCGATTGGTTCGGACGGGATGAACTAACCCTAATTTTTTTTCTGGCTTTTTCGTGGACTATAGGTATGAAGAATGACTCGATCTAAACTACTTAAAACGGAAAATCTCACCGAGCAACCCGGAAATCTGATACCACTTGATAGAGGCGGGTGTCCCGATCTTCGATGAGATGGTGGATTTCGCTTTGGTGGAAGTCGATTTTGACGATCCGACTCACGAAGGCGAGGACGCCGCGCTTTAGCAATCGCTAAACCAACTCCGAGAGGTTATTGACCACGCCGAGCACGATCAACTCGACCACGAGGGTCTATTTTCGCGAGCAAACGAAGAACAAGCAAGAAACCGAGATTGCAATCTGGATATTGCGTAATATAAGATGAAAGCTTTATTGATCAAGGTGGGGTTCTGTGGACGCTTTGTCCGGTCGCTGAACACAAACGGCACGCCGGTTGCAGCTATGGCTAACTTTTGATCTAAACAAAACCCAAAAATGGATGACATATACATATACAACATGTACACCTTTGTCTCTTTTGTTAGCCACATTTCAGATTAGCAACGCCGAGGACGGCTTTATTTTCAAGAAGGGAGGATGATGAGGACATGAGTACCTTTGTATATGACCAAAAATATTGCATACATGCATATTTGTCGTGTGATTTCTAGTGCAAACTATTCAATAATATATTTATGTTATCCGAACAAAAATACTTCACACACTTTTGTGTTTTGTCTAATTGCAGGTGTATGGGACATTTGTACAATCCACATATGAAGATAAGTAAGAAAGAGATGTTTATTTGCTGTTCAAAAGTCCTCTCACGTCACTTTTGGCCCAAGAGAAGATAGAGTCCAAGTCTCTCACGTTCTGGATTCAGATTCGACTGCATGACATACCTGACTCAAAACGCCAACAACTTTTTCATACGGACTCCGAATTGAGTGATTCTTTCTTTGTTGGAAAGTAGATTTCATGCTCTTTCCAGCACAATTGAATCACCTTAAAATCCGTCCGGAGCGTTGAGTTGTGGACAAAACAATCTGACGCTGCACCAGAATCCGAGTCAAACCATAAGTCCAAAGGTGTTACGTCACCTCCACTTGGGCCCATTGGCCTTGTACGACCTAGGGTTAGTTTTAGGCTGCCTTGGGACGTCCTCCCACCTCCTTGGCCGCCACCCCTTGCTCCTATATAAGTAGATCCATCTAGTAGCTTTTCCCTAGGATTTGTTTAGTTAAAAGTTAGCCATTGCAACTTCGTGTACTTCGCTTGTGTCCAACGACTGCACCAAGACCGCCACGGATCCCCACCTTTATCAATACTTCATACATACCGCAATATTCAGATTGCTTTTATCATATTTTTGCTTGTTCTTCGATTGCTTGCAGGAATAGACCTTCGTGGTCGTTGATTGTGCTCCGCGTGGTCAATAACCTCTCGGAGTTGGTTTAGCGATTGCTAAGGCGCAACGTCATGCACGCTTGTAGTCGGATCGTCAAAGTCATCTTCACCAAATCGATAGTTATCATCTCATCGAAAGATCGGGACACCCCGCCTATCAAGTGGTATCAGTTTTCGTGTTGCTCGTGAGATTTTACAGCTTTTTCATAGTTTAGATCGATCCGTCATTCATACCTATAGTCCATGAAAAGCCACAAAAAAAGGTAGATCTATTCTTCACTTATCCAAGCCAGCAGGTGAGCCTTTGCAATTTTCTATTCGTTGCTTGCATAGTTGAATTATCGGTTGCATCGCCGTGTTAGTTGCTGGTCTTAGTGTCTAGTTCCTTTAGAGTTTCGAGTTTCTATTCACATTAGTCACGCCGCCGCTGCATCATTATTCCTTCCGCTGTCCACCATCCCATCTATTAATTTCCACCACGCATACACGCTGTTCATTGTCATAATCATAGTTGAGGTCATTCACATCTTCGCCCGATCCAATCAAGATCTTATCTAGTTTGTCTTGGAAAGAGGGAGAAAAAAGAGAGAAAAAGAGAGAAAAAGGAAAGAAAAAAAAGAAAAGAGAGAGAAGAAAAGAAAAAAAGCGTGAGGAAAAAAAAGAGAGAAAAAATGGATCTATCTAGAATCAATCTCGCACTGAATTGGATTGAATCTGCTTTTGCACACTGTTCAAGAAAACGGGTGTATCTTCCTCATACGAAGTCCGCTTTTGGCTCCGTGAGTACTCAAATTGAAGCTAGCAATGAGCCGCATCTAAATAGTTGCAGAAGCTAGTTCATTATTTGACACCTCAAAATCGGCTTCTAAATAGGTCTTTTGCCCTCCAAGTTCGTGAATACAGCTTTTTCCAATTTTTCGTGCCGTTTTAGAATTCTTTGACTCTCATATCAACTCAGAATTGAGTGATTCTTTTGCATTGGAAAGCTTGAGTTAGTAGCATTCTTTGAAAGAATTTATCGAAAATTGGCTCAAACTTGTATGTCCTGCTTGGTAGTTGTTTTTCATCATTATCTTCACTACCATTGTGATCTTCACTTATATCTTGTCTGTCAAGAGCTACTTAGTATCCTTCATTGATGCTAGTTGTGCTACGCTGCGACCTCATTAGTGTTCTAGGCTCGCCTCTAGTCCGGTCTAGCCTAGGACCAGCACAAGACTCTCGCTGAGCGCTTATACAACATTGCATCTTTGAATTGATTATTGCTAATCTTTTGCTACCATATATAGCCAACCCAGCTCCACATATTTCTACACCGTATAATGTGACGCCCCCGCAATCGCTTTACTCAATATTCAGAGTTACTTGACACCGCTGGTTGCCGATCACCGCCTCACGCATGGTAAGAACTTGTAAGACATTGATATTTGCTTTATCGTGAGCGCTTTTACCACCACATCCTAGTAGTTATAGGAACATTATTTTTGATTTTGTTTTTTCTACTAATCATGACAGGATCCAAAGTCAATTCATGGGCTTTGTCGATCATGGAGACATGCCACCACCTATGCAAATACCACAACCGCCACGAGAGGTGCACAAACATCCAAATGCACATGATCAGGTTCATGTTTCTATACCACCATTTAATGGCCGTTTTAGACCTGCTTTATATATTGAATGGGAGTTAGACATAAATAATATATTTGCTTCCCATAATTTTGATGAACGTAAAAAGTTACGGTTATGCTATGTTGGTTCTTTCACCGGTTTTGCTCTAGTTTGGTGGAGTGAATATTGTCTCGTTACACCCTGATTATGTACCTAATACTTGGGATGATTTAAAACATGTCATGAGAGATAGATTCGCCGATGTTTATTATACTCGTGGCATGATTAAAAATCGAACATTTAAAACAAGGTAGTGACACCGTGAATAAAATATTATGATGATTTACAAACTACCTTGTTGCACTCATTTTTAGAAGAAAGTGAAGAAAATTTTATGGATAGATTTTGGGGAGGATTAAACCATAATATTCAGGAGATACTAATTCATGAAGAGTGTTATTCTATGGACCATTTGTTTCGCCTTGCTTGCAAAGCTGAACAGAAATAAAACGACGTGTTGCCCACAAGGAGAACAAGCGCACGGTGCACATTCCAACTGTTGATACAGATGTTTATTCAACTACTAGGCGCATTTATGACAACCACATCCGTTGTTGCGAGGACTACATCATCTCCACCATGTGACACATCACCATCGAGAGTGCCTGCATCATCTGAGTTGACAATAAGAGGTAATGACAAAGGTACAGATTTTCCACTTTTACATGAGAATGATGCATGCCTAGTTAACTTGAATACATCATGTGTTGAGCTACCCACTACTTTGATCACACCACCTATTTTAGAGGATTATGTTGATAATTTGACTTTGCCATGTGATCAAACAACTAAAATACCAACAATTTTGAGAGCAACAATTGAATTAACTGTTGATGCAAAAGAATCAATGTTTAATCGTTTTGATATGACCTCTAATCTTGGTGATGATTCTGTGTCGAATGACTCATTGCATGTTTGCTTATCTAAGCATGTTGTAGCATGTAAATTTGATTCAAATAAGGTTTATTCACCAATATTGGGATGGTTTAATGATGAACATTGTCAATCTTTTGAAATAAATAAGAGCTTCACTTATATGTGCAAACTGAGTCGCAATATTTTCATGCCTTCTAGTTCTTGTACTAATTTGTTGGCTTTAGATTTTATGAACTATGCAAGTTACTCATCTATTCATGTGTCATATATGCAAAAAATCAAGGGAAGTAAATATGGATGACGATACATATACAACATGTACACCTTGTGTCTTTTGTTAGCCACATTTCAGATTAAGCAACGCCGAGGACGGCTTTATTTTCAAAAAGGAGGATGATGAGGACATGAGTACCTTTGTATATGACCAAAAATATTGCATACATGCATATTTGTCGTGATTTCTAGTGCAAACTATTCAATAATATATTTATGTTATCCGTAACAAAAATACTTCACACACTTTTGTGTTTTGTCTAATTGCAGGTGTATGGGACATTTGTACAATCCACATATGAAGATAAGTAAGAAAGAGATGTTTATTTGCTGTTCAAAAGTCCTCTCACGTCACTTTTGGCCCAAGAGAAGATAGAGTCCAAGTCTCTCACGTTCTGGATTCAGATTCGACTGCATGCATATACCTGACTCAAAACGCCAACAACTTTTTCATACGGATTCGAATTGAGTGATTCTTTCTTTGTTGGAAAGTAGATTTCATGCTCTTCCAGCACAATTGAATCACCTTAAAATCCGTCCGGAGCGTTGAGTTGTGGACAAAACAATCTGACGCTGCACTAGAATCCGAGTCAAACTACAAGTCTAAAGGTGTTACGTCACTCCACTTGGGCCCATTGGCCTTGTACGACCTAGGGTTAGTTTTAGGCTGCCTTGGGACGTCCTCCCACCTCCTTGGCCGCCACCCCTTGCTCCTATATAAGTAGATCCATCTAGTTGCTTTTCCCTAGGGATTTGTTTAGTTAAAAGTTAGCCATTGCAACTTCGTGTACTTCGCTTGTGTCCAACGACTGCACCAAGACCGCCACGGATCCCCACCTTTATCAATACTTCATACATACCGCAATATTCAGATTGCTTTTATCATATTCTTGCTTGTTCTTCGATTGCTTGCAGTGAATAGACCTTCGTGGTCGTTGATTGTGCTCCGCGGGTCAATAACCTCTCTGAGTTGGTTTAGCGATTGCTAAGGCGCAACGTCCGTGCACGCTTGTAGTCGGATCGCCAAAGTCATCTTCACCAAATCGATAGTTATCATCTCATCGAAACATCGGGACACCCCGCGCCTATCAGTGCCCTAAGGGCTGTATATATGGAGGAAGAGGGGTGAATTTCGTGGCCCTTGGTAGAGGGGTCCAAACTAACACTATCTCTTGTTTCCCAGACTAGACTCTAAGACCAAAGAATAGACACGACGATGCAACCGCAAATTCAACAACGCAAATATAAAAGATTATGCAAAGGCTCGATTGGTTCGGATATGATGACCTAACCCAATTTTTTTTGGCTTTTTCGGGATTAGGAGGAAGAAATGCTATCTAAACTACAAAAACGTAAAATCTCACCAGCAACCCGGAAATGATACCACTTGATAGAGGCAAGGTGTCCCCCTTTCGATGAGATGGTGGATTTTCTTTGGAAGTCGATTTTCACGATCCGACCACGAAGGGAGGACGCCCTTTAGCAATCGCTAAACCAACTCCGAGGTTAACCACGGGAGCACGCATCAACCCGACCACGAGGGTCTATTTCCGAAAGCAAACGAAGAACAAGCAAGAAACCGAGATTGCAACTGGATATTGCAATATAAGATGAAAGCTTTATTGATCAAGGGGGGTTCTGTGGACGCCTTTGTCTCGTTGAACACAAACGGCACGCCAAGTTGCAATATTGGGTTTTGATCTAAACAAAACCCAAAGTCTAAACGGTGCCCTAAGGCTGATATATGGAGGAAGAGGGGAGAATTTCGGCCCTTGGTGGAGGGGTCCAAATAACCCTATCTCTTGTTTCCCCACACATAAGGACTCTAAAAATAGCCTATACTAATGTATTTCGAAATTAACCCTGGCCCAATAATAAGGTGACGAAAACCTAGAATAGCCTCCACGAAATTTATGAAGTGGCATCTTGTATATTTCTTCCAAGGCTTCATGCACTCATTATGGTGGTTCAAAGTCCGAAATCATCACTTGTAACTCCATTCTGTCCTTTGCGCATGCCATCATCTCCATGCTTGTTCTTGCTCCAATGTTCATCCTTCCCAAGCTAGGCCCTTCATTTGTAAGCAAAACAAATGTATCCAATTTAGGCAAGATCATATTCTCATGAACATTAGAATCATTACCAAGAAACCAAAGTACGGGTAATTTAGTTAGCATGAGTTTCCAGTAATTGGTCCAAAGATGTATAGCGGAAGGGGGTGTAACAATGGTATTGATGTCTTCAAAGATGTATAAAGAAAGGGTGGGGTAACAATGGTATTGATGTCCCTCATCATTGCTCGGTGAGATTTTAGCTTTTATAGTTTAGATCGAGTCCTCTTCATACCTATAGTCCACAAAAGCCAAAAAAAATAGGGTTAGTTCATCCCATCCCAACCAACCGAGCCTTTGCATAATCTTTTTCAGATTTGTTTTGTTGAATTTTGGGTTGCATCGCCGGGTTGTTGCTGGTCTTAGCGCCTATTTCTAGAGTTTCGGTTCGTTTCAAAGGTTGTCACGCTAAGGCCCGCCATATATCACCACCGGATCATCACCGCCAACCGAATCCATATACGCCACCACATATCCGCCCCATCACGCCAATCCGAAGTTCACCGCAACATATATCCGCCACCCATCCGAAGTTCCACAAGATTCATCTCCGCCCACCATCCGAAGTTCCACCAGATTCACCCACCATCCGAAGTTCCAACCAGATTCATCTCCCCAGCCCTAGTCCGAGTCCAGAATTGTTGCATTGTTCTATTTGATCAGCAAATCCGAATGGGATAGAGAAGGACTTCAACTTTCGAGCCATCCAAAGAAAATAGTTCAAGTTTCAAAAAAATTAAGTCCGGAAAATTCGCTAGGCAGTTTTAGACCATTTGTAGACTTTTTCGAAAAAAATTTGTTATGGAGCAAAAAAAGAGGAAAAAAGTGCAAAAAAAAAAGGAAAAAAAAAATTCAGTGGTTGCTCCTCCCTTGTTTACGCGGTAGCCTTGATTTTGTTAGTGTTCTAGGCTCGGCCTAGCAACCCAGCCTAGGACCAGCACCGCATCGGTTGAGGCTTATTCAACTTTGCATCTCCAATTGATTATCCCACCCTTTTTGCTACCATATTATAAGCCTTCCCAGCTTACATACATCACGCCATGCATTTGACTCTCCCGGCAATCACTCTATCCAAACTTTTGAGAGTTTTGATTACAACGGTTGCCATCAACGTCCCGGGTAAGAACCGGTAAGAATTTGAGATTTGCTTGGACGGATTTTGACACCCACCACCACCTCTTGTTAGTAGTCCGAGGATCATATTCTTGTGTGTTTTATTGGCTAACCATGGCAAGGATCCAAGTTTATTTAGACCACCGAGAACCCGATTAACAAACAGCTACATGATAAATTTCAGCAAATGATGAGGGACAAAAAGATGTGCAAACAGAGGACGAGGCCATGGAGAAGATAGATGGCATTGAGAAGACGTTTGAAACAAAGCTTGATAGCAAGTTTGATGAATTGCTTCGTTTTCCACAACCACCGGGCCACCTATCGCACCTTTCCGAACGACAACAACCACGCCCCTTCCGAATCAAGATGGACGAGCTCCAGGTTTTCCTATTGAGCCAGACAAAATTCCGGTGCCGCCCTAATCTTTGGTTGCTTTTGGCTCCTCGCCATCCGCTTGGTACCGAGGAGGATGATGAGTTGTGGGTGATTAAGGATGAGGTTGATCAACAAGACTACCAGAAACCACCAAAGACCACAACCACCGTGTCGCCCACATGCAAATAATGGCAATGTTGGGCTCCCCGTCAGATCATGACCATCTCCCTAAACTAAAATTGAATATTCCATCATTTGAGGGTAGATATGTTCCCGATATATATCTTAATGGGAGTTAGAAACCGAACAACGATTTACATGTTTACAATATCCCGAGGAGAGACGGTTCCGTCATTGCTTTGTGCTTCACTAGCTTTGTTGTTTGGTGGTCTCAACATTGTAGATTATATCCTATTCCAGCTACTTGGGCTTCTTTTGAAAACTGCTTATGCTCGTTGGGTTCCACCATACTATCAACATGAATTACTTCAAAATTGCAGCCTTTAAGACAAGGAAAAAATTTGTAGAAGAATAATTATCGGAATTACAAACCGGCTTGATTAGATGTGGTATTGTTGAGGAGAATGAAGCTATGCTTGCACGCTTTCCGGGTGGATTTAGAGAGATTCGACCATTCTAGACTATAAGGATTATAATAATATCACTGCTTATTCCATCTTGCTTGTAAAGTTGAACGGAAGTGCGTGGATCGGCTGCAGGCCCGCACTAATTTTTCCGCAGGTCGACCTTCATCATGGACACCACGGCATCATCTACTTCCACCGCACCATCACCTCCTTCGGTGCCACCTCCAACCGTGATACAAGAAAAGGGCACAACCACCACTATCCGCCAAGAGCGCATTCGCCGGCCCGCATGTTCTTCTTCCATGGTGTCAAAGGCACACAAGGATATTATTTGTCGCCGTAAAGGGAAGAGGAATTTTAAGAGAATGCAAATTCAGCAGGTGATGATTGCTAAGAGGATGGTGGGTATGAGTCCCTTAGTGACTATGATGAGGAGACTTTGGCTCTTATTACACATGAGGAACATGGTGGAGATGATTCCGATCATGAGACACAATACATGGCTGCCAAGATGCCGAAGGTATGAATGTTTAGTTGTCAACGTGTTTTGAGGTGCAAAGGTTGTTGAGCAAAATCAGAGGCATAATTTGTTCCATACAAAGGAGGTGAAGGAACGCCTATTCAAGGGCCATCATAGATGGAGGAGCTGCAACAATTGGCTAGCATGGAGATGGTGGGAAGCTATTCTCACCACAAGACCACATCCACATCCTTACTACATCCAATGGTTCAACAACAATGGCAAGGTTAAGGTAACACGCATCGTCGGTGCATTTTAGTATCTCTACATATGCTGATTATGTTGATTGTGATGTGGTACATATGCAAGCATTTCCTTATTACTTGGTCCACCATGGCAATTTGATAAAAATTTGCACACCATGGTAGACACAATCAAGATACTCTTGTTCATAAGGATAAAAATATTACTTTGCTTCCTATGACCTGAGTCCATTTTGAAAGATGATATTAATAGAGCTAATAAAGCAAAACAGGAGAAAAATAAGAGCAAAATCAGATTGTGGCAAAAGAATTTGAGCAACAAATTAAGCCTAATAATAAACCATCTAGTGTTGCTTCTAAATTAAATTGAAAAGTGCATGTTTACTTGCCACCAAATCGATATTGATGAGCTAGATTTTAGCAAATCTGTTTGCTATGCTTTGTGTGCAAAGAGGCATTATTTTCATTCGAGGACGTGTTTTTTCTTTGCCTCCGCCGTACTAACATTTTGCAGAATTACCGACGCCTTTCCACAAGACGCCACCGGGATTACCACCTATTCGAGGGATTGAGCATCAAATTGACTTAATTCCGGCATCATTACCCAAACCGCGCGCCATACCGCACTCAATCCAGAGGAGACGAAGGAGATTAGGCCAACAGGAGCGCTCGACAAAGGTTATATACGTAATCCCTTAGTCCTTGTGCTGTTCTATTATTCTAGTGCCAAAAGGATGGTACATCACGATGTGTGTTGATTGTAGAGGCATTAATAATATTACTATTCGTTATCGCCACCCTATTCCTAGGCTAGATGATATGCTTGATGAATTGAGTGGTTCACAAGATTTCCAAAGTTGATTTGGGGATACCATCAAATTCGTATGAAATTGGGAGATGAATGGAAAACAGCATTTAAAACTAAGTTTGGTTTATATGAATGGTTAGTCATGCCTTTTGGGTTAACTAATGTGATGTAGGGTGGAACCCTAATTCCGATCTTTCACGCTTGGAGTGGGATCCTCAAGAACACGATGAACACGGGAAGAACGGGAGAAATCACAAGGGGAAACACTCAAGAACAAGTCCAATCACACATCCACTAGACAATCAAACACACAAGGTCACAAGGTACATGAACAACAAAGGGAAAGATACAAGGTAAGGTTCATCTCCAAGAGGAGGTCTTGATGATATCCTAGATGGATCTTCCCAAAGAGGGGTCTTGAATCAAGGGGTCTTCTCAGACGGAGGTCTTGCATCCGCTAGGGATCTTTCCTAGATGGAGGTCTTGGCCCCAATGAGTAGTGGTCTTCTCAAGAGATAGGTAGGAGCAAAGC